>CM056602.1:3768521-3771200 GCA_029721355.1 Tegillarca granosa | reverse complement strand
GAGTGGAGTTCGATCGAGTGTAATTAAGTCAAAATAGAATGAAGCTTGTATTTAACAATGTGATGGACATTCCCCACTACAGACGAAGTTTTTTTCTCGACGAGTAACACATTCTTTTTATCCACGAGTTTACTACAGTCTAAAATATTGACACCACTTTTAAAAAAAAGATTCACTAATCATTTATTCCAAAATAATTTTTTTTTTTTTTTTTTTTTTTTTTTTTTTTGTCTTGAATTCTTCAATTCTATTGTCCGTCGAGTCCGCGAGTCGTGAGTTGGTCCATCTCGTGTTGTTTTGAATGCCAGTGTAAATTCAGTTATTAAATCCATGGGACATTAATGGCCAAAATACGTTTTTGTTTTATCTGGTTTTTAATCCCACAGTCCGTCAATTCTTTAAATACTATTAACAGTTATCAGTTACCCACATTTTCCGTTCTTCTTCATTCTTCTTCTTTTTCTTTTTCTTCTTTCTTCTCTTCTTCTTCTTCTTCTTCTTCTTCTTCTTCACTTCTGAACACTATTGTCCATGCAGTCGCTGTACACATTCTTTTTCTTCTTCTTCACTTCTGAACTTTATTTTCCATGCAGTCGCTGTACACATTCTTCTTCTTCTTCTTCACTTCTGAACTCTATTTTCCATGCAGTCGCTGTACACATTCTTCTTCTTCTTAACTTCTTAACACTATTGTCCATGCAGTCGTTGCATACATTCTTTCTTCTTCTTCTTCTTCTTCTTCTTCTTCTCCTCCTTCTTCTTCTTCTCTGTTGTCCATGCAGTCGTTGTACACAATGGAGATTTGTGTTTGGCTGATGTTGTGTTGTTTTACTGTTTATTTTTATTGTTTCGTGTCCGTAATTCCATTTATTTATTTTTCCTAGATAAAATTTTCTTTCCCTTATGTTAAACATTTCAAGGTTTATTAGATATTTTTCTTTACATATTTCTGAGTTAAAATTCATTGTTAAAACTTCCGTTTACCTTCAACACCTGTTTATTTACAATGCATAAGCATGCGTTAAAACACAACTATAAAACAAAAATAAAATGTTATTAAATTGACTATATCAAACGAAAATAGCCTATGACATCCCGCTGGGTTTTTTAAGTTAAATGAGATTATGATTTCACTGTATTAGTAAGGTGCGTGTAAACTTGACAAGATCATTATAAGATGGTTATTTTTCGCACTAATAAACACATTCTTTATTATTTGTATTTATATATATACCACTTATTGAGGATCGAAAAAATCAGAGTTGTTTCCCTTGCACAAATAATATGTCAATTTATGAAAAGCTTACCAGGACCTCAATTCAGAAGGGGTGTGTCCCAGGGGAAATTCCGGCCTCGTTTTCAATTCAAGCTGCAGACGCCGTTTTATTCTCTTGATCTCTGAGCGATAGAATGGCAGCGGCTAACGACTCTACTTGTAAGTAAATATTTTAAATTAAAATTTCTTATTAATGGAGAATGGAAAAATTATTCTGTTTTTGTGAAATGATAGAGGAAATTCTTAAATTTAATTTGAAATGAAAGAGAAAGAAGGTAAGTGGTTTTATTTGTAATTAATTTTCATTTTAAATTGAGCGTTTTAGTGTGAATGTCTCTATTGAACACATTTTCATTTGGGAGAGGATTTTGTCGGAGAAATTACAATTTAACTTATTAGCGATTCCAGACAGAGAATTAAATATGCAGCCAGTTTTCATGTAGAAATCAGAAATTGTCTTCTATAATTGATTTTTTTCTTTGAAATTAAAACATTATGTAGAGATGATGTTTGGATGATTCATATATCATTATAATATTGTATTTTTGTAAAAATTTTAAAATAATTGAAATTTTGTGATTTTTTAAAATTTAGCATAAATTTAAAGATAGATTAATCTTGTGGAATTTTAAACACATTTTATTGATTAAATATGCTGCTGGATGAATAAATTACAATATTCTTTGTAATGGAGATATTTTGTGCGCGTTCGGGTAAATCAATGATTTCAGTCATTATGGGGCAGTCATCGGGCAATCTGACTCAGTCTACAGTCATAGCTTGTCATACGCGCAACACAAGTGAGGCATCATAAGGGAGCAGTATAATGATATAGAATTATTTATTTATTCGTTTGTTTGTTTGTATGATCATTCATTCATTCATTCATCAATTCATTCATTCATTCATTCATTCAACCAATCATTTTATCATTTATTTATTTATTATTTATTTATCTATTTATTTATTTATTTATTTATTGTTCAGTGGAGAAAAAAAAAAATCATATTATTTAATACTAAGGAACGGAACATATGCAAGAGCCGATTACACAAATGAAGCATAACATGGTTTGAAAATATCCATGCACGTGCCTCTTTAAATTTCGATGTTTTTTAGTTTTAACTAGAAACAATAAGTAAATACTAGTTCCCTGCATCAGTAATAACAAGGACTTTGTAACCTGAGCTAGTGTATGTTGAATGTCACAAAATGCATTTTGTTACATGTTTTTATTTTTGTCAAATTTATTTAGCACACACACACACATACACACACACACACAAACTTCAGAGGCATATATAAAGAATTCGTTATATACGTCTGCACACACACACACACACACACACACACACACACACACACACACACACACACTAATTATAGCGATTTTACGAGTGGTA
>CM056602.1:3663521-3766021 GCA_029721355.1 Tegillarca granosa | reverse complement strand
TCAAAACAATCCTATATTTAGTTCAGATTACGCTTTGCATTACTTCTTTTATATCATGGGTCTAACTTATTGCTTAAATCTAATTAAGTCATGTTACGTAATTAACAAAGGCTGTTATTGAAGTGCTTCAATTGCAGGATGGACTTAAATTTCAATCACGAGAGTCATGCAATTTTGATTAGCACAGCTGATACAATGGAAATAGGAGGTAAATGGGGTCAAATTATAGTATTTTTAGTTACTACAAGTTAACAAAAATCTCTGTCAAGCAAAATAAAAAATAAGAATTCATTTAAAACCGGTAAATTGCATCATATGTACCACATGTTTACTCATGAAAATTTATTATGGATTCGTAATCCGGTAAAAAAATATATAAATTAATTACTTTTTAAATTTTTTAAAACAATTGAAATTTGTCGAAACTTACTGAAACGAGAATTCCATGATGCAAGCTTTAACCGATGCCTTGTGGTACGCCTAAGAACTACAATGGCGAGTTTAAATCTTGTGTTTCTCTGTGCATGTACTATTTTACTTAGCAGACCATCCATATTTTTGGTCTAATTTTTGTAACGGAATTTGTATATATTTCTTTTCCTGTTTTGATTTATATTATAATATTTATCTATTTTCGTTACCAGGGTTGTTATCTTGGTTAAATTTTGTACATTTTGTATCTTTTATGTCGATAGTTAATGATCTGTTAATACAACCGGTGATAATGAAACGCTACAGATGTTCCACTACCGCGAAATTGCACGTGCACAAAATAGATAAGGGCAGATAACTCGTTAACAGGCTCATCCTTGTTTTCCCAAATACAAGCAATTTTTCTTTGATTCACTATAGTCAAAGAAAGTTAGCGAAGATTAATTATTTCTGATTTGCCTCATTTAGGAGATCTCTAGAGTAAACAAATGTTGCGTTCTACTTGAGATTAATTATTTATGATCTGATTCATTAGGGCAATTTTAAAGGCAACTCAGAGCCTGCGTCCTATTGATGTGATATTGAAGACCGTTTCAAATTACACGGAGACAATTAAACCAATAGAACTACATACGCAACATATCGATAACTGTCTGTAATACTGATGATACTCTTGTAAGGCAGATTACTCATTCGATACATAAATTAATTTTCTTCGGATCCGTTACTTATTTATACATAAGGGGATATACTTAATTATACATCTTTAATTAACATCAATATTCCAATGTCACTGTCATCTGTTGTCATATTGAGTCGAAGTATTGGATGTACATAGTATCAGTAATAATCAATTGTTACCTAAGCTAGCCTATGTTAAATGTCAAAAAATGCATTTCTTGTTTTATTTTTGACAGTTTTATTTAACACACACACATACACACACATACACACACACACACACACACATACACACACCAGAGACATATATTACGAATTCGTTGTATATGTCTCTGCACACACACACTGTAGTACAATATATCACTTTCTTTTTTTCTGTGACAAATGCATGCTTAACATTCTTTAGGGTTTTTTATCATTTATTTATTTATTAAATAATTATTTTATTATTATCAATATTATTATTATAATTATTGCGACCATTATTATCGAACGGTATCCGAAGTCCTTGAGGCTAGGCTGTCATTTTAATTTTTTAAAATCGCCTTGACTGACATCTTAAATCTTCATTAATTAATTTCATCAATAAACAGAATACATATATAGAGGATTGTGCTTTTGGTACGTGATGCGGTTAGCGTAGTGTTAAAAGAAATAAGAAAAACGTGGTTATAGGCGTCTCAGATTAGGGTAATTAGCCACCCTTTGACCCTTCAAACTGATGTAGTTAACTGTTGACATGACCAGAAGCTGTAAAAATAACACGTCCAATTTCAAGTGTCCGATTCCCAGCAGTTTTATTTCATGCAATGCCAGATAGAATCTCGGAATACGTGTTTGTTTACTTAATACATGTTTGCCAGTTCCCCTCCACCGCTGCTGACCTGAACATGCCTTTATGATAACAATTTCAATTTCTTCCCACTTATCACATTATATGAAGATAAGATTGGTGTATGGTGTATTAGTAATGTTATCATACACTGCATTCTAACACTGATAAGATTAATTCATCTATCTCATTAAGTTTTGAACAAAGAACTATATCGGGTTTACAGAAGTATGCACTTAAGACGGAAGAGAGCTACTGTTTTCTAGCTTTAATAGAAAACAGAAGCATTGCTTTTAAGCTTCAGAACCAGACCAAATAAATTATATATATATATATATATATATATATATATATATATATATATATATATATATATATATATATATATATATATTATATAAAAGTATAAAATTTAAAAGTAATTAGAAAGTTAAATAAATCTCATCTTCATTCGTTCAATATTTTTTGTCTGTCTTGGATGTTGCTTCAAAGTAAATCACGTGATGTGAAGCATCTCTTCTTAGAGAACCGCACCCATCGTATTCATCCGAATTAGTCTTATAATGATCGCAATAATTATGCGTGCTCTTTGAAAAAGCAGAATAGAAATATTTGCACAAAACTTTCTCATCACAAAAACTTGTGTTAAGATTCTTAATATTGATTAAAGAAAATTGTCTCGTCGTCGGTAACAGCTTATAATTGCTGATGTCACGTAAAATATGAACAGCATTCAACAAACCATCGTAACATTCATTATTACAACATTTTGATACCTATGTGATGAAAAATTTATATTTTATATGAAAATGTATGAGAACAGAAAATATTATCTCACATGAAGATTATTACCGTTTGTTATATATAAAACTGAACGTTTACCTACAGAATGCCCAGTAAATAACAACTATAACAAATAAACAAGTAAACAATAAATAAAATGACCTGTTTATTGTTAACATTCCAATGGTCCATTAGCTGACCAAGTATGTCCATATAAATGACAGATCTAAACACCAGACTGTGACATATTATAATTGTTATATATATTATACAGTGGCACAACTTATAGCTTATGTCCCTACTAACGCGCAGGTGAACTAATGGATAAAATATAAAATATTTGTTATTTACGCCATTTAACAATATATATTTACCACGTGCACTCATTATCGCAAGTTGTTTTAACGCAATTTGCAGTTCTGTCCAGCACCTTTGCTCCTTTGTGCTTTGCTACTGATGTAGTTTTAGTGGGTTTTCATTTTTAATAATTTTTTTTTTAATTTATTATTTTTTAGTATTATCATTTATTATTATTTTACTGTTATTATTATTTAAATGATGCCAAATTATAGGTGTGTGTAAGAATTTCAAGCAAGTGTGTTATAGTCTTTTCTACTTTAACTTTACACCACTTTGTCTTTGATAATCTCAGATTTTAAAGTTGTATTATCCACCTGGCATAAGGATCATTTTACAAAAAATTCTTCTAGGATCGAATTCTGTAATTTTAATCTCCTGTTAGTGACATTTATTTGGATGTCTATAGTTGACCGATTACATGTCAAAAGAATTATCAAAATATTTAACCAGTGGTTGTTAAAACATGTGTGTTATCTGAGAGACACTTTTGGTTGTCATTTAATCATTTTAACCCGTTTCATAAAAAAAATCGGGAGTTTTATTAGTGTTGATAGGTACGTTCGTTTATGGTCTTGTTGTATTTGCTTCAGCCAAGTGCATTAATTCCAGCTGTTAAATTGTTGCTTAATTCGGTAAAGAGCATTTTTCGCAGTCAAGTAGTTTTAAAATGTGCAATGGACATTATAATACATTATACAGGAAGTCGCCAATCTAAGTTAATTGTCAACCTGAAAAAGAAATAGATTCGGTTCTGATTTCACGAAAATGCATCAGGGAAGGGCGGACGGAAATGTTAACAATATATCAATTACTGACCTGTTGGTATTTTAAATAACAATTATATAGGCTATAACGATTGTTTAATTCGTTTAATAGTTTTGGTATTTTAAACTACGTTCAATTTAAAACCTGTTTACCGGGGATAATTCATTGTTTTATTAGCATAAATAAATATAAGTGTCTGGATATAATTCCGGACAAGAATAATCATCCTAACTTGGAATGGGAAGAATTTTACAAAGAAATGATTGATTTGTTTACAGCAAAATATATATATATATATATATATATATATATATATATATATATATATATATATATATATATATATATCAGCTCTAAAGTACTTCTTGGTCGTAAACTCTATTCCTGATATATATATATATATATATATATATATATATATATATATATATATATATATATATATATATATATATATATTCAGTAAATGTTCATTGTTTGAAGTTTTCTATCCATTATCCCGACTGCTTTGTAATTCTAATTCAAAAATATTTCAAAAGTTTAGGTTCAGGATTTTGCTGAAGTTTTTTAAATACAGTTTTTAAAGTTAAGAAATTCTGTTCTTGTCTGACACTGTTCTCAGACTTATCTATCGCATTCTTATAACGATATTGAGTAAGGTTTTTTCCCCAGTTGTTGAAAGCTTAAACTAATCATTTCATAATCTACGGTCGTGGTACTGGTCAGTTTCTTAATCTGCGTGGACAACATCAATGCTACGTTACATGGTTAGTTGTCTTGCTTTGATATATAAAAGAAAAAAATAATGTTCAATATGTTCAACTCTAAACAAACCGCTCCGCTGTCCAGTCTAACGGTCTCAAAAGCGAGCTAAAAGAACAAACTGCCGAGCACAAGCACAAGCATTTGTGCCAACGTGTCTGTCTATACGACATCGTAATAATAATCAGAGCAAACTCAGCAGTGAGTCAATAGTAGTCGATTTATCCTACAACGAAGGAGGGAGAAGAGAATAGAGATGCATCAGACCCTCAGTAAAAATCACATTCTCAATGAAAACTCTTAAAGTCGCTATTCGTGTAGGTCCATTATTTTTTAAGTTGATATATACTGAATACTTTTATTATAAATCTTAAATCACGGTGTAAATAGTTGACCAGCGGATAACCCCACTGGATATATTATGTTCACTTGTGTATTATCATACAATGCAGATTAGGACTCTACGATTTCAACAAATAAAGTACAAAATAACAATAGAAACCATTGTCCTATAAATCCTTCCCTAATTGTTCAAGGCAGGGTAATTTTTTAAAGTTCATA
Source organism: Tegillarca granosa (assembly GCA_029721355.1). Classification (NCBI taxonomy): domain Eukaryota; kingdom Metazoa; phylum Mollusca; class Bivalvia; order Arcoida; family Arcidae; genus Tegillarca; species Tegillarca granosa. The sequence goes on along the minus strand of CM056602.1, from coordinate 3,760,845 downwards.
TTTGTAACTCTAGTCCGTGTAGAATAATATTTTTAAACAATTTTAAATCGGTTTCATTTCCATTGAATTATTGTCAACACTTTTTTTTTCGTTTTGGTAGAGTTCAAATTTATGCAAGTTTGTATATAGCCATGAAATTTCATAAGAATGAAGTCAGTTCAGTCATAATGAGTCCCTCTTGCTAGAGGTTAACAGCCTTTGGTTTGCGTGCTTCATAATTTTAGCCATAACTCTCAAAATATTAGACGAACGTTTGATTTGATATAATATATACATTAAAAAAATTATTATAAAAGAAAATGAAACATTAATATTCAGGTAATGTCTTTCAAAACTGACACATACTAGTAGTCATCATGTCTTAAAGCTTAATCTGAATGGGCTACATCAATGCTTCGTCATAATAATTCTTCAAAAAAAAGCATTTGAGATCTTTTTCGAATGGTCAGAAGCGACGGCGCCGACTAACGTATCGCATTGATTTTTAGCATTTAGGATCCAATTCTACTGGAGTAAGTGCAAATTAAAGGAAGTTTGAGAAGGTTATGATTTACTCCGGGCACTTCGGTTTTCTCCACTATCCTAGGAATGACCATCTCGATATGAGTAAACCCTGACATAACTCAACTGAAGGACTTGATTGCAATTTAAGTCATTGAATGTCTTTAAAATATTTAAATTGGAAATGTGACAGATATCAAAGATGAGCTCTCGGATTGAATGGTCAGCTTTTGTGAAATCATGCATCGGTCAGCTTTTTTGCAATCATCTATTGGTCAACTTTTGAGCAATCTTGTATTTGTCAGCTTTAGTGCAACGGTGTATTTGTCAGCTAGTTTGCTATCATTTGTTGGTCACCTAGTGTGATATCATTTGTTGGTCACCTAGTGTGTTATCATTTGTTGGTCACCTAGTGTGTTAACATTTATTGGTCACCTAGTGTGTTAACATTTATTGGTCACCTAGTGTGATATCATTTGTTGGTCACCTAGTGTGTTAACATTTGTCGGTCACCTAGTGTGTTAACATTTATTGGTCACCTAGTGTGATATCATTTGTTGGTCACCTAGTGTGTTAACATTTGTCGGTCACCTAGTGTGTCATCATTTGTTGGTCACCTAGTGTGTTTTTATTTGTTGGTCACTTAGTGTGTTATTATCATTTATTGATCACCTAGTGTGATATCATTTGTTGGTCACCTAGTGTGTTATCATTTGTTGGTCACCTAGTGTTATCATTTGTTGGTCACTTAGTGTGTTATTATCATTTATTGATCACCTAGTGTGATATCATTTGTTGGTCACCTAGTGTGTTATCATTTGTTGGTCACCTAGTGTGTCATCATTTGTTGGTCACCTAGTGTGTTTTTATTTGTTGGTCACTTAGTGTGTTATTATCATTTATTGATCACCTAGTGTGATATCATTTGTTGGTCACCTAGTGTGTCATCATTTGTTGGTCACCTAGTGTGTTTTTATTTGTTGGTCACTTAGTGTGTTATTATCATTTATTGATCACCTAGTGTGATATCATTTGTTGGTCACCTAGTGTGTTTTTATTTGTTGGTCACTTAGTGTGTTATTATCATTTATTGATCACCTAGTGTGTTAACATTTGTCGGTCACCTAGTGTGTTAACATTTATTGATCACCTAGTGTGATATCATTTATTGATCACCTAGTGTGTTATCATTTGTTGGTCACCTAGTGTGTTTTTATTTGTTGGTCACTTAGTGTGTTATTATCATTTATTGATCACCTAGTGTGATATCATTTGTTGGTCACCTATTGTGATATCATTTGTTGGTCACCTAGTGTGTTATCATTTGTTGGTCACCTAGTGTGTTTTTATTTGTTGGTCACTTAGTGTGTTATTATCATTTATTGATCACCTAGTGTGATATCATTTATTGATCACCTAGTGTGATATCATTTGTTGGTCACCTATTGTGATATCATTTGTTGGTCACCTAGTGTGTTATCATTTATTGATCACCTAGTGTGATATCATTTATTGATCACCTAGTGTGTTATCATTTGTTGGTCACCTAGTGTGTTATCATTTATTGATCACCTAGTGTGATATCATTTGTTGGTCACCTAGTGTGTTATCATTTGTTGGTCACCTAGTGTGTTATCATTTGTTGGTCACCTAGTGTGTTTTTATTTGTTGGTCACCTAGTGTTATCATTTGTTGGTCACCTAGTGTGTTATCATTTGTTGGTCACCTAGTGTGTTTTTATTTGTTGGTCACCTAGTGTGATATCATTTGTTGGTCACCTAGTGTGTTATCATTTGTTGGTCACCTAGTGTGTTATCATTTGTTGGTCACCTAGTGTGTTATCATTTGTTGGTCACCTAGTGTGTTATCATTTGTCGGTCACCTAGTGTGTTATCATTTGTTGGTCACCTAGTGTGTTATCATTTGTTGGTCATCTAGTGTGTTATCATTTGTTGGTCACCTAGTGTGTTAACATTTATTGGTCACCTAGTGTGATATCATTTGTTGGTCACCTAGTGTGTTATCATTTGTTGGTCACCTAGTGTGTTATCATTTGTTGGTCATCTAGTGTGTTATCATTTATTAGTCAATCTTTTGCGTTTATGTATCTGTAAGCTACATATTATTAGCCTCAAGCTTTTTTATCTAAAATTGACATTAAGGAATCATTTTTATACATAATTATAAAATATATTTTTAATGTCCTATGTCACAAGGAAAACGATTTATTTTGTGATTTAAAACAATAAAATCATACTGAAGGCTGAAATGAAGCTTAAAGATACAAAAATGGAATTTTGCTGAAGGTAATACAATGACTTTTTAAGCAACGCAATTTATTTGATTCTGAATCCGATATATTATTATTATTATTATTATTATTTATTTATTTATTTATTTATTTATTTTATTTTATTTTTTACTTTTTATTTTTTTAATTTTTATTTTTATTTATTTATTTTATTTATTTTTTTTTTTTTTGGTATCAATGGCGGAAATGTAGCTAAATACTGTTGATATTAACAGTTGAACTAGATAAACCAATCACCACGTCAGAACCATGGTAGATTATCATTACATATTTGCAAATAGTTTGACAAACCAAATTTGTTATGATTATTCCCGCCATTTTTACATGTTTTGTCTCCATATTGTTTGTAGTATACAGGTGTAAATGTTTGGAGTCTCCAGTTAAACTGATATGTATCGGTCACTATTGATTTATCAGTTAGTTTAGTCTTCTATGACATTTATTTGTACTTTGCGTCAAAATGAACAAATTTGGATAATTTACGAGCAAGTTAAAGTGACGGATGGACGATTAATTACCTCATACTAACATGTAAATAACTGTGATATCACTAGTAATACACCATGATATGTATCTAGGAGTACTACTGAAATATTTACTACCATGTCTTCCTCTACTACTACTACTACTACTACTACTACTTCTTGTTTTGAAAAATTAGAACGTTCTGATGCCACCAGGGCGTTCTGACAACAGAACACCCTTTTTTTTAAAAAAAAAAAGGGGGGGGGAAAGAATTGGCCTTATTTTGAAATTTTTTTCATTTATTTATTTATTTATTTATTATTTCCAATGAAAAATAAATAATACCCTCCCTTCTGATAAGGTACATGTTTTTAAATTCTTTACTTATTTATGCGTTTTTTCCCGTATAATTAATGAATCGGAAAGAAATGAGGGATTGTTACAAACCACAATGTACGTACAAATAGTTAATGACCATTGCATTCTTTTATGCATGCATGAAACTAAGGTGTAACAAAAAGAACATGCACGTGCAAATACTTGACCTTAAAACTCTCTCTCTCTCTCTCTCTCTCTCTCTCTCTCTCTCTTCGGTATGGTATACGTGTAGTAATAACAAGTATTTCAGGAATCTTACTTATGTGCTATAATTGTCATGACAATTACACGTAATATAAGTCTATTCCGTACTTTATAGATACTCTTACAAGTACTAATAATAAATATGATATTTACTTAAGAATAAAATAATTGTTATTGTATATCATATAGTAAATAATATGGGATGAACGAGTAAAACTTTAGAATGAATCTTCATTCCATGAAATAATTGGGGCAGAAAACAATTTAATTGTCAAAAAAAGATAAGATACTTCAGTAAAGTGTTTGAGCGATGATACGTGATAGTATTGTTATTAATTATGGTAACCTAAGTCTTACTGCTTTACTCCGGGGATTGGAGACCGAAATATTTGTTTTCAAGGCCTAAGCTGGTCATTTACCTACACTGGACATGTGATCATTTTTAAAATGCTTTAGTTAATAAATTTTATAACTAGTTTTGATGTAAATAGAGATTAACAAAATCCGTTACCAGCTGTTACAGACTCTTTCAGTATTTCTACAATTTATGTCATTTTCGAGATTGGATTTGAAGTTTATATTTTCCCATGCAAACGTTATCATGTGTAAATATTAGCACATTTAAACTTATTTTTTGAAATACTTTATTTTAAAAAATATGAAACCTAGTAAAAGCAAGATTTTAATAAACAATGGTTTGTTGCAGCGAATATTGCATGAGTTGGGCAGGTCGTTAACGTTGCCGAATCTCATCGAAAACGAACAATTTCTTAATTGTCATGAAACCCCTTACTCTGTCGACCAGTCAAAACAAAAGTATTATTTTATAATATAAAAACATGATGCACAATATTCTTGTTTTATGAAATCCAACGAATTCCAGAATCGACTAAAATGAATAGCGTTACTATACTTAATCCAAGAAGACATTTTTAAGGAGGGCATCACAAGAATTGCCTGAATGGTTGAACCATTATGTAAGCCTGTTTTATCTATGTGCAGTCTGTGTCATACATGCTGATTTTAATTTCTGTTTCAAATTTTAACATATCGTCTAGCACAGCTGGTGTCCATGAAATAATTGCAAAAACATTTCGCTTTTACTGTTTTGAAATCATTTTTCTTGTATATTACCCATAAATCTGCCCTGTATGCAACCAGCCGTTAACTTTGTTTAGACACTGTACACGAACTGCGTTACCAATCATCATAAACCATCTCAGCAATGACTTGTATTTGTGTATGTTTGTGTGTGTACAACATCTGTGATGTTTTGTTTTGAGCAATGACGTGTGTGTGTGTGTGTGTGTGTGTGTGTGTGTGTGTGTGTCACATTTGTGTTATTTTGTTTTGTAATGTTCCGTCTTGGTTTGTAACAGTTCTTAGACCATTTATTGTTGTTATCCACCAATAATTTGTCGGAAACCGTTATTCAAACACATTGGGTATAGGAATCATACGATGAAGTTTAAAGATAAAAAAAAAGTTCAGTGGTTTTGACATGCATTTGATTTTGTTTTTCCTTTTTTTACTTGTTTCTTTAAATATCCGTCTTGTTTTGATTCCTTTAGTTGCGTTGGTTTTTTTCCAAGTACATTATTTTCAGTTACGTTTTGATTTTACCAAGGCCAATTGTACAAGAATACCGTTCTTATGTCATGTAATTGTCAGGAATATGTTGGCAATATGCACTTTTTCAGTATATTCTTGACTTACTTGACTATCTGAAGACCAGCTTCTACGCTCACTCCATGACACAGACTAATCTGGCTTTAATTGGATAAAAATACCAGAGATTGTGTCATTGTAGCTTTATCAATTCCAAGGATCAAATTTAATCGCTGGAAATATCTTTCCGGTGGCAACAATTACATGTGTATGGTAACCTTCAGATATTAAACAAGCTTCAACGCGAAAATCGAACAAACCTTCATGTTTTCTTTTGCTATGCAATGAGTAACCCGTTCTAAGAATCAGGCCATAACAGATTAATTCTTAGACATTCCGCCAATCCCATCGAAAAAGTTTGTTTTTTTTTTCGAGTTTAGTGCCTCCAAACAATCTATACAGTTGCAAATAGTTATTCAATATTAGGTTTGCTAACGTATAACTGATATGTTTTTACTTAAACATTAATTAAAAAAATTTTAAAAAAATTAAGAACCATTTCTAAAAATGTAGTTTTAATTGATTTTAAGCATCAATCAAAATTATTTGCGATTTACTAGGGTTTTGAAAAAATACACAAAGCATAAGATGTTTGGGATAAACACCAATTTGCAACGTTACATAAAATTGGACAAATAATCCAGGAACAATTTCATTATGGTCTTAACAGAATTACTTCATACTAAGGCTTTAAACGTGAGTGAGAGAAAATCAATAATTTGTATGGAGACAACAAGCTTGCACCGTAATCGTCTACAATTATACCAAGTCCCACTTTCTGCAGAGCTTTATGATGCTTCATTATGTAAACGCCATCTTTGAAATGGAAGCGACTTGCCTTCGACTGGCTCAATAAATAATGTAAAGAATCTCATTAGGGATTTTGCCTGAAGCAACAGTGAGCAATGTAATAGGTTTCATCGTGATGCTTGCTGGTGATAAAATATTAGTCAGTGTGTTAGTTAGAAACATGTCGGATTGATCGATACCATTACATAAGATACACAACTTCTTAATTGCATGTAGTTGTATTTTCACGTACCGAGATCGAGCTGTACGGTGTGACTTCATGTCAAACTGTCGTTGGCCATCAAGGCAGATATCTTCTTTACAAACTGTTTATATTACATAACCAACATGCTTGGTGAGAATAAACAAGCACGGACAAGTTCTTTGCGAAATTACAACTGCACTAACCCTACTGTCATTGCATTCAGAGAACAAGTATTTAACATTAAACATATGGTGATATTTTTCAAAGTATTATTCCTTTCTGGCAGATCCCAGCTTGAAAAGACTTTTTTACTTATTGTTTTTTTTTTCTTCGTTTTCCTTTTCTATCCCATTTGATCGTCTTGATAGAAGTGACAGTAACTAAAAAGGCCGTAAAATATATTTGTTGCAACACAATTTTGTCCAGTATTATAGTACAGATTTTAAAGAACAAACTATTTAACATTATTGATACACACGGCTATTGAATATTAAGTAATTTGTATCGCATCGTACTGTATTCTCCAGAGAACGATTCCGTGGAAGATAAATTGCAATAATACATAAATAATTAATACATAAAGGTATATTTGATCTGATATCGATGATTCAATATCAGATTCCAGATGTACGAATGTCTAGACCCATCAGATACACATACATGCTGATATACATTAACATGTAATAACGTTCACTAATAGACCAAGTGGACATGATTTAAATTGGAGAACATATACAAATTGAATATTATGTACACATTTGTAGTTGTAATCAAATTTCAAGGCTAGGGTTGGTCTAGATGCATATTGCGGGATGCAATTTTGCGCATTAGACAGATGAACAAATCTTATCAAACTTTTCCATCTCTAAAAACTATATCAACCTTTCAAATGCCTATACCAAGGTCAGCTATATTGTTTATATATTTGTTTTTGAGACGCCTGTGTGTTGTATGGTATTGTCACGTAATATCTCTTGCAGAAATGTTAAAAAATTATGAGAGTTTCCCTAAGATAAACGGTTGCCATTGATACACGTGATGTTAGTTTATTGCAATACAAACTAATTGCATTAAACATTACTGAAGATGAGAAATGTATTTAAGCATGTTATTTCAGTGCTCTATTTGTTATGTTTCAAAATTTAGCACGACAAAATCATCAATAATCATAAAAAATATCAATCATTTTAATTATACGAATAAACACAGGGATGGGTTTCCGCAATATAACAAATTATGCTGCATGTTTGTGGTCAAATAACTTGGACATGCTAAGAGTAAAAAACAGATTAAATAGTTTTTGTTTATCTGCCTTGAGATTCTGCCAGCATTTATCAAGGCCAAGTAGATTTTATACATCAAAAAGTGTGGGAGAGTTGTATTGGTTGAAGACAATTTCAGGGGCAATTACATTTCTATAAAGTTTACATCATATTTAATGAATTCCGCGATGTTTAGGAACGTTTAAGAGCCCCAGGGAAGATCCCTGCGGTTAATTAAATATTGAAACCGACATGAGACCCCGTCACCTAATTGATATTTTTACACCTGAGATTACAGGTAGATAGACATCGTTTACACCTGTAATTACCTGAAATTTGATTGATGAGTTTTCTATATTTCTGACATATAATTATGATAGTTTATTTATGACCGTATTTTATAGCTATACATTTGTAATATTACCTGTTTGATCTAATTAAATATAAAAAACAAGTCAAATGCAGTACACAAACACACAGAGAGATAAAGTCATCCGAGTACGAAATCCCATAGCGTCTAAATCAAACGGATTTCAGTGATCCAAAACGAGATTACATAGGGCAGAGACCCACAGCGCGATAACGTGAAAGTTCTGTGGAACGAAGCTCAAACACAGAGAGAGAGAGAGAGAGAGAGAGAGAGAGAGAGAGAGAGAGAGAGAGAGAGAGAGAAGAGAGAGTCTGGAAGAAAACTTTGTGTTCTTCCCTAAGAGACTCAATATATGGGAGTTTACATGACATGCATGTTAAGACGATTCAAAAAAGGTGTAAAGATGAAATATGTGGTCTCGTTGTTCCATGTATTATAAAACAACATGTTCTACGGGGGACAGGTTTGCAATACATATTCGAGCTTCAAGGTTTGAGGCAAGTTCTATCAAACTTGTAGTTACTAATACCTATTAGCTTACCATTCCTATTAGGAGTGTAGATTTTTATCTAGTCTGTCTGGTTTTATAATCTGTAATACTCATAGATGACATTTCTGAAACATACAAGTAATTTTTTTAAGATCCCTTAATTATTGTTGAAAAAAGAAATTAGTCGATAATAACCTTTTTGATAAAAATGTGTTTTAGTTAGTTCAGACATATCTCAAGAGTTGTGATAATTTAGAGACAAAGAAGTTAGAAATATACCACCCAAATATTGTTAAGAAAGGGTGTAAACTAATTGTTGTTTCAAGTAGAAAGCTGAATGATAAGTGTTGATGAAGTTATCTTTTTAAATTAAGTGTTTATAGAGGAGAAGATTTTATTATCGGCTGTATCTCATTAAACAAGCATGGCGGTCAAGTTACACACAAAAGGTGAATCAGTGTTTTATAACGTGGCACACGCCTCGTTGTTGAGATGATTGTGGTTCTTGTGGTCAGTGTTCTTGTAAAACACTGACCGTTGTAACATTACCCGGATGATTCACATCTCTGTTAAGGAAAATTTACGTATGTTGATGAATTTTAGAGCATCTGGCATTAAAAACTACTGTCTATAATGACTTCGAGTTTCATATATCTTGTTAGCAGATGTTAAATTTGTATTCTCTTGATGATAATATCTTTGTGGTTTTGTGAATTAAGGAATCAGTTTACATGGATCTTTAAAATTAAAATATTATTCTAAGGCACTGAAGAACTAAAAATGTCATTTTACTGTCAAAGCACCGGAAAAAAAGCACAACCAATAAATCTAAAGATGGTTAATAAATTGTCTTCGTTCTTTTAGTATACGCTTTGATGCAATATGCATAGAAAACTGTAGGGTCGATTGGTTAAAATTGGCTCTAACACAAAACACTATCAAAAACAATTTTGGATAATATGGTCAACAACAGAAAAACATATAGGTGTAGCCAGTGATTGTTCAGGTCAGTATAAGGTGTAGCCAGTGATTGTTTAGGTCAGTATAAGTTGTAGCCAGTGATTGTTCAGGTCAGTATAAGGTGTAGCTAGTGATTGTTCAGGTCAGTATAAGGTGTAGCTAGTGATTGTTCAGGTCAGTATAAGGTGTAGCTAGTGATTTTTTCAGGTCATGTCGTTCATGTCTTGTTTTCGCCATAAATAGGAATACACTGTACTTATAAATAACTATGTAAACATGATTGTTACTATCTGTACCTAACAAGGTAATATGTTTTCTATGTACGCCAGGGGTTGTCTTGTCTGTGTCCCTAAGTGAGGTCGGCAGACATATAAACCACATCAATGTCTGATAAAGAGGTATAACATATAAATTGTCTTTTGGAAATTCCAACTTTCACTTTAATTTTCCTTCAATCAGCGCTAAGAATTAACGTAACGTTCACAACTATAGAATAAAACACACGTTAACCCAATCGTGTACAAAAACACAACTTAGAACAATACAAAACATTTTAAAGTTGAAGGGAATATCAATTAATGGATGTTTTATATATTTTATCTTGAGATTTATCCAACGTAAATTTGCTATTGCCGGTACAAAATCAATAGTTCCGTCAATAATTAGTTATATGTTTATGTGGTATTGCCGGGCAAAGTTTATTTTTTTATTTTGTTTTAATGGCGGGAAAATTTATATCCGGTTATAATTCTAAAACTCAAACGGAACTTTTAGCTGACCATTTCAATAACTTTGCAGACTAAATAAACAGTTATAATTCACACTATAGTGGTTAAACATTAGCATGTACTCTCATCTCTCTCTCTCTCTCTCTCTCTCTCTCTCTCTCTCTCTCTCTCTCTCTCTCATTTAACTTTGTTTATTTTGCATTCAATTGATATAATACAGCTTAGTAATGTAAATGTTAATTTTGATGTCTGGATTACATTATTTTGGGGACATTACAAGTTAAGAGAATATTATCGATTTTCAGAACAGAACATGATTGTTTGCTGTAGTTGAATTAATTATGCTTTGCATGGTACGTGTTTTAGAAGCCCCTAGTCGTATTGCATCAATTGTGCAGCAATGTGTACAGGTTATGATGATTTTGAGGTTTTAAATGGGTTCTTTAAGCAGTTTCCTTATGTTTGCATGTCAACAAAGTTAAGAAAATAAATTTGTTCTGTAAAGTACATAGGAAGCAAGCACGTACTTTTCCAGCATAGCTTGATATTAGCATATGTATCAGCATTAGTTAATTATTTAAAGCGAATATCAGCATTAGTAAATTATTTAAAGCGAATATACATATCATTTCTTGAAAGTTCACATGAACCTAGCACTTTTATCAGCATAGTTTGATATCAGTTTTTGATGCACCATTTGTAATTATTAAATGCAAAACTTGTGTGTGTTTGTAAATATATTTAAGATAACATTTCGACTCGTATTGCACATGCATTTGAACTAACTCTCGTGTGTGTTTTATGCTATATATAACCTCTACAATATAAATTACTAATAACTATAATTGTTATGAGCATACTTTATCAGATTTTTTTTAAGGCAACAGCCGGCTGGAATGTCTACAACATATTACGTCTGCCGTGTTCAAATATAATGTAACCATAATTCCGGACAGAAGTTTAAAGAGAACACGGTCAAAACCGGAACAAGCTTTACCAGAATTAAAATAATAAAAATAATCGCCTTCAGTTGAGCTATAATGTATTGCAAACAACAATTGTATACACTTTGTATCTGAAATACAACAACCCAATCTTGTTGACCTAAATTGTGGCCTCTCTTAAATGGTTCTATCGATTGATTACCCCAAACACAAAAATGTTAATTTTGATTTAATGCCCGATTATGTTCAATTTAGATGTTTTATCTGCAAATAGGTTCCTGTTAAATGATTGTATTTACACCGGAATTGACAGCAGACATTGTTTAGGAGGGTTTGTGTGTTAAAAATCTCTGGTTATGTACGAGATGTCTAACCTAATTTTAGTGTTGTCATTCACAAGGTAACGCTTTGGAAGCTCATTAAATTTTCTTTGTCGGCTATGTGTACAAGCAGGTTTCATTGATCTGCAAAAAGTATCCATAGATATGCATTAGGTACAAAAAAGTGCTCAACGTCATGGCAAAGGGGAAGGAAGGGTACAATAAAGGTTCTGGTCAGTTCCATTTCTAAAGGATCCTTAAGTCTAGTTAATTGATCAGGACAAAAGTTTTATATCGGTCAAGGGCGATCGTTGTCAAATGAAATCGTGGAAAAAACAATCTAAAAAATCAGAAATAGAGAAAAACGTGGGAAAAGTGACAAATCAGAAGTACATTGACACTTTGAATACGTAATAAGCAAAGTGTAACAATGGGCAGCACAGCACATTTAAAACACGACATGTTTTGTATCTAAAGCTTAAAGCATATGTCGTGAGTAAAGAAAGGTATATAAACAACCGTTTTCTAATATTTTCTTTTCACATTTGTATTTGTATTTTTTTTTTTTTTTTTTTTTTTTTTTTTTTTTTTTTTTTTTTTTTTTTTTTTTTTTGTCAAAGAGTATGTCCAACTGCTAGTGTTTTTGACTCGTGACAATTTTACTTGTAATTGTGATCATATATTTCTACCTTACCTCAATAAGTACCTAAATATTTTTCTAAAGAAACTGCAAATACAACAAAATTTAATTTTGTTTTTATCAATACAGTAAACCTGAATAAAAAATAAGCTTGACATATTTTCTTTATACAATTGGTAAATAAACTCTCTAAGGTATGTGTAACATATGTAATATTAATTTATCTTGCAGTATGTGATTCATATGACATTAAAATAGAATTCTCTCTTTTTATAATTATTTCTATCATTCATGAAATGACATCGAAATAAATATAATTAAAATTGTCAGATATCGGTAAATATTTTCTGTATAGATGTTTATCAGATACGGAGAACATGTGGTATACATATGGCTCCATGGGAGGAGCGTGAGGGTGAAACATTATTCAAATTCCTGATAGAAGACCTGCATTTTATTTGTTGTATTAAGTCCCAGCCGAGTATAACCATCTACTACATTTTTGCGGACCGTCGACGTCAGTAGTGATATAATATGAATTCATGTTAAATCACTACTAACGTCCAGCGTAAAGCACACATATTGCTTAACCAAAATAATACACAGTTTTCAAACACTGTCATTTCAAAAGCGTATATTGTAGTGAATGGTGGTTTTGCTAGGAACAGTTCCTATGTTAAAAGGAAATTAATCTTTTCTGGTACTTATTGCAATAGGCTTAGTTGAACCATCTTCTGACTTGTCTCAAAAGGTTGAGATAAACCAGTTTCTGGCTTGTCGCAAATGTTAAGATGAGCCAGTTTGCAGTTTAGCTAGTTTCCGACTTGTCGAAAGAGGTTCACTTGAGTCCGTTTCTTAAGTTTTAACACAAGCTGTACAGTTATCAATAGGCGTAAAATATACTTTGAAATTGATAAAGAAAAAGTCAATCACAAAATTAGAAGAAATCAGAAATAGAACTGCAAGCTAATAAATGTCTAAAATCCTTTCTTTAAATCATAATGACCTTGAAAACGATCCATCCTACTGTACTTGTTATCCAGTATCGAAAACAGATATACAAAGATAAGTAATATATATATATATATATATATATATACATATATATATATATATATATATATATATATATATATATATATATATATATATATATATATATTTATCTTATTTGCTGCCCAGACATGTTTATTTAACTTCCAACAAAAACGTGTTGAAATATATGGTTTTAATCTTTTCTTAAGAATGATTCAAGCTGCTGATACATACATGTTCTAAAATTTTTGTAATGGATCCTTTAAAAAGTTGTGGGTGTAGATATGATGGAATGTTTTTATGATTATTCATTATATATATATATATATATATATATATATATATATATATATATATATATATATATATATATATATATATATATATATATATATGTAAGTATGTATATGTATATATATAAACTACTGTCGCAGAGGCCTTGGTAATCATGAACATCTCCCATATTACAAAGAATGTTGTAAAAAGTCGGTCAGGGTTATTTAATAGTGTGCTTCAAGCTGTGTAAAACGTTATAACATCCACGTAATTTTTATTTTTATTTTCTTTTTTTTAAGTAATTATCTAATTTTACTCATATATAATGAGAGTTGAAGAGACAGCTATTTCTCACGGTCAACGTAAGAAGGGTTTTGGTTGTCCAAGTCGAAGTATTAGGCCGAATTATAAATACAAATTTTATTAATTGTTTAGTTGAGCTAATAAAGCTTTTAATATTTTTTTTCTTTATTAATACCAAGTAGCACAAGAAGGAAGAATATTCTTGACTTTTGACATTCATAGTTATTTAGGTCTTTACAAAGTCTTATATTATTGTGATTTTCCCTGAAGAAAACTTTCTTTGGTGTTGGCATTTGATCCTGAAACTCTTTAAATACATATAAGAACGTCGTTTCCTTTTTTCCCAAGAAAATGAGCTTTACAAGCAAGATGCCTTTTTTGAAGTTTGCCTTTCATCGATTTTTTAAAAATATATTTTTTCTAATTTTATGTATTTTTTTTATTCTATTTTATTATTTATAATTTTTTTACTCTTGAATTTCTTTATCATTTTATTATTATAAATTTTTATTTTTGTTTATTTATTATTTTATTTTATTTATTTTTTATTTTTTCATTTTTTAAATTTTTTTTTAAATTATTTTGTTATATTGCCACTACCATCGTCTTTGTCTTTTTCCACTTGGCGAACTTCAGTTTCGTTATTATAGATGTTGTCTGTCCGATGTTTCTTATCTCTTGTCATGTTCTGGTCAGCTGTCTGGTCAATTTATCTTCATAATGGTTACTTATCATAAAAAGTATCCTTATTTACTTGTTTCAGCTGTTCCAATCGATAAACAAAGAAAATTGATATTTCATCTTCCATCAATCCGTTCTCAAGTTGAGCAGACATCACGGTTTTTTTTATCAGTTGATCAGTAAATCCCAATTTTGCTCCAACTGACATCGATGCCACTGATATATTAAAACGTTACTATATGTCGAATGTCGATGATTTTCTCACTTAAATTAAGAATTCTGCTGTCATAAGTCATAAACCCTAAGCTTGAGCTACTACATATTGTAGCTTCTTTGTTAAATTATTTGTCTATGAGTTGTAAGGTTTTGATTCCAAGGAGAGGCCATTTTTCTTCGGCAATTACATAAAGGGTGAAATTAATGTGTCTTGACACAAAAATACATACATTGATCCTTTTATTTAATGCATGCAACATCACATAGATCTCTCTCTCTCTGTCTCTCTCTCTCTCTCTCTCTCTCTCTCTCTCTCTCTCTCTCTCTCTCTCTCTCCTGCCAATATGAATTCTAGTGTGGCTATGTGACCGACCTGGTGGATGCTACATCGACGGCTTTAACACGTGTATGATATCTGCCACTCTAGTGATAACGGACATGAGTTTATAGAGATTACACGTGTTTTTGTGGGATTATCTGACATTAATCCAAACCCAATTGTTAAACTCCATCCTCAATCATTGACATTATAAGATAATAAGGAAATAGAGCTGGAATATGCCCACGCTTGAACGGAAGGTTAAAATTCCGCGAAGGTATATTGGAATAACTTGACTCTGACCTGGGCCTTGTTTCTGAAATCGGACCAGAGGTTTTTGTAACTGTATTTTTTTTAATAAACAAAATCTTTATATCCTGACATTGTAACACAACAAAGTAAAACATGCAAAATACGAATACACGAAGGGAGGTAAAAATGGTTTTATGTGCGTCATAACCAGATAATCTATATCTACCGTATATATTAAACTAGTATGTATTTACAAGCAAGTGCTTTCAGAGAAAGCTTCCAGACATCATTATTTTATTATCAACACTTCCTGATAAAAAAACATATGATTTTGTATGATTTCATTTTTCTGCATTGACATCGTTCATACCAAACAACTCTGTGACATTGCAGGTTACAAAGTACTCACCAAAGAGCTCAAGTAACATTGTAGGTTACAGCGTTCACACCAAACGGCTCAAATGACATTGCCGGTTTTAAAGTACACACCAAAGCCACTCAGGTGACAGTGTTGGTAACACACTGATTCACTCAAGTAAGATTGTAGGCAACAACGAACTCAATACAGTTCAGAGCAGCAAGGTAGCAAGGTACACAAACTAGCCGGGGTAACAGTCTATGGTAACAAAGACAAGATTGTGTTAGACCTAGGGTTGCTTGTTTTGTCCATTAGACCAAGGCGCAACCAAAAGATTTTTGCAAATAAGTTTGTCCCAGTTTTACCTACGTACAAGAAACGACTCATAAGCACATCAAAATCGATGTAGGAGCAACAACAAATACATCTTGTTTAATAAGGAAACATTAGGTATGACATTCTGATAACACATCGCAGCATGTTGTAATAGAAACTATTGTTTATAACATTATCAAGGCCAATGCAAAAAGCATGTTGTTTATTTATAGAACATGGTTATGTAATAACTGGTAACGATCTTGACATTATTTATATAATTATCTGTAAATATGTTCTACATATGTGACTGAATACACGTTATATCAGCATTAATTTGTCGTGATATCTACGTAACTGCGTACAATGCAATATTCATCTTTTTTTTTCAAATAACGTCCTAACGTTTCCTCACTTAAAAAAAACAAAAACACAATGTTCTCTTACAATTCCACTTTTTCTAGCGAAGATGTTTGTGAATTTGAGTTCATTCAATGTTTCATGTTAAAATTCGGTCAAAGTAATTAACTACCTAGAGTAAATTCCGTTACATTATCTTTTAACTAATCTGCTGTCTTGTTTGGGGGTAATCTGGGTGCAGACATATTGCTTTACGACTGACTGACTTTTGGCAACAACACCTGGATATAGACTATATTACTGATAATTATTGAAGTCCAAGGCACCTGTTTTCTGGTACAATTAAATAAGTGATTTGAGCTCAAATAACGAAAGAACCACTTGATATTTCTTTGAATATTGAACGAAATTCAGTTGTTTCCTAATATCTATGAGTTGTTTGAAGTCAGGGGAAGGCTGAAGGCTAAGTGTCAAAGCTTAAGGCCAAGTGCCCAAAACTTAGTGCTGTGTCGAAGCAGAGTACTAAGTTCGAGGACTAAGTGATTTTGTTCAAGTTTAGATGATTAATTTAAAAAAAACATATACGAAATTCATTTCAGCCGTGCTTAGTATAAAATGCCAATAAGTAAAACGTGAAGTCAGCTCAAACAAATTATACCTTACTCTTAATTTGGTATGATTTTAAAAAATTCATTGAAATAAAAATTTTAGCAATTAAACAGAGATAGGTTACCTAGGAAGTGTTATCGTTTTATGTTAGTAACACGGATCGCGTGAAAGCCACTTACGTATGCAACATTCGAGTGGCAGAATTAATGAATGTTGAATGGAGCATTGAACAATACATACTCTGCTATTTATATCTGTCACAAACGGTTAAAAGATACATCATGCAGTTACAGATTAATATAAACCAGAAATGGGGTGAATTAACTTTCTCAAAAATAAAGCAAATAAAAACTCACAGTATCCATAGTAACACAACTAAATGTATTTACTATATTGAAATTTAGATCTACAAATATATGTCAGATTTAGTTAAGAAATTTCAGCAGAGGTTTTGATTGTTGGTTTAACGTTTTCGTTTCCTTTAAATAATAACACCTGTCTCCTAGGCCTAAAGTTTAAGGAACTTTAAAATATATACAAAAAATGCTGTAGACATTTCCTGTAAATAATTTTATTATTATTTATATATATCTGCACTGTAACAGTAAAATGTTCTTATTTTCAACACATATTACACGGATATCTGGCATTTTATCAAACAAATTATCACTAAACAGGCGTGACATATAATATAAAATAAAATCCTAGCTATGTAAATTGTTTGAATTATTTATTTTGATATGATAATGATTTTTCTCGTTTGCAGTAATTTTATGAGGATTCTGACTTCAGACATGATTAATCACGTGTTACTGTTGAATTTGTTTATAAAAAGTGAAACTAGAAAAAGCTGTTATATGAATGACTCATTTTATAAAGCTATAAAGTTTAGCAAAAAGTACCATATGGCACCATGGAAACGGGAGGGGGTTTCTATTGAGAAGAACAAAAATGGAGAGACTAAAGAAAATGGGAAATTTAAATTTAACTATATTGGGTAAAAATGGAGAGAAACATGGAAATATATAGAAAGAAATATAGACAGAAACAAAACAAAACAGAGAAAAGATGGGCATGTGTAAAATGGAGAGAGAGAGAGAGAGAGAGGAGAGAGAGAGAGAGAGAGAGAGAGAGAGAGAGAGAGAGATAACTTAAATGTATACACAGAGAGAGAGAAAGACAGAGAGTTATGACTAAAATGTATACATAGAGAGGTGACGAAAAGTATACCGAGAGAGAGAGAGAGAGAGAGGAGGAAAAACACACATTCGCTCTTGATGTATTCCCGTGATAATGTTAAATTGGCTTTCTAGGAATCCTTTTTATATGTATATTCGACCAATATTGAATTTATTATCTCCCATCAGACTTGTATGAATAATATTTCCAATATGGCTTATAACCTTTTGAGTAGGTTAAAATAGCATAGTAATCATATGGTAATTATTTAAGAGCACTTTGTTCTTTTTGAGGCCGGATACAGGGTAGAATTAATTATATTTATATAGATTAATTGATTGCATTCATGCTGTCTCTTCTTAGTCACATATGTGCTATTTAACCAGTTCCCCTTTAATATTCAATGCTTGGATCTGTATCTTAAACAGCTTTTACGATTCAAAGATTCTATCAAAGCATGATGTTTAAATATTGGGAAATTTTTCCGTGTAATCAGAAAAAGAAAAAAAATTGCTTAGAAAATTTGATTACGTCGATATGTTTTCTTGTAATGGTTGTAATTTGCATCGTAAACTATCGTTAATGTCGGGTCATTTTTTGGCTCTGTAAAAATAATATCCAAAGAAACAAACGTTAAGAAACAGATCAAAACCCGCACTACAAATCAGTAGTCTGTATCTCTTCAAGCGCCTCGATAACATATGACCTCTATCTTTAATAATTTTCGTTTAAAGAGCAAAGTGATGTATTGACTTTCTAAAATACATCTATAAAAGAAAATACCACGGGAATATTTGAATGAAAACCAGACTGTCTATACCAAACACAATCTGACACTGTAAACAATCAGACGACATTTGTAGTAGGAAGGCTCTGCTATTGTCTGACACGGGGACATTAGAATGAAAACCAGACTGTCTATATCAAACACAATCTGACACTGTAAACAATCAGACGACATTTGTATAGGAAGGCTCTGCTGTTGTCTGACACGGGGACATTAGAATGAAAACCAGACTGTCTATATCAAACACAATCTGACACTGTAAACAATCAGACGACATTTGTAGTAGGAAGGCTCTGCTGTTGTCTGACACGGGGACATTAGAATGAAAACCAGACTGTCTATATCAAACACAATCTGACACTGTAAACAATCAGACGACATTTGTAGTAGGAAGGCTCTGCTGTTGTCTGACACAGACACATTAGAATGTAAACCAGACTATCTATATCAAACACAACTTATCTCTGTATACAATCATACGACATTTGTTTCGGGAAGGCTCTGCTATTGTCTGACACGGGGACATTTAGAATGTAAACCAGACTATATATATCAAACACAACCTATCTCTGTATACAATCAGACGACATTTGTTTCGGGAAGGCTCTGCTATTGTCTGACACGGGGACATTAAAATGTAAACCAGACCATCTATTTCACACACGTACAATGTAACGACAATTGTTGTAGGAAGGCTCTGCTATTGTCTGACACGAGGACATTAAAATGTAAACTAAACTACATGTATCTATATCAAACACAGCCTAATTCTGTGTACAATCAGTCAACATTTGTAGCAGGAAGACTATCCCGTTGTCTTCCACGGGGACTTTAGAATGTAAACCAGATAATTTGTATCAAACACATACATACAGTCAGACGACATTGTAGCAGCAAGGCTCTGCTATTGCCTGACACGACATTAGAATGTAAACCAGACTATCTGTATCAAAAACAACCTAACTTTGTATACAATCATACGACATCTGTTTATGGAAGGCTCTGCTATTGCCGGACACGACATTAGAATGTTAACCAGACTATCTGTATCAAAAACAACCTAACTTTGTATACAATCATACGACATCTGTTTATGGAAGGCTCTGCTATTGCCGGACACGACATTAGAATGTTAACCAGACTATCTGTATCAAAAACAACCTAACTCTGTATACAATCACGTAACATTTGTAGCAGGAGGGGACTATGCATTCAGGTTAGTGCTACATAAAAGCTTGCAAATGACTGACATTCATTTAGTTCACATGATCTAAAGTTGGGTTAAGTTATAACACTCATCTTTAAATAAAGGCCAAGGCTAAATCTGTTTAGAAAAAATCCGATTTGTTTAATGCAATGCAGTAAGCAACTGTCAGATATAAGTCTAGTCATAATGTACACTTCAGAAATCCTTTAAAATGCAATTATTTAAGAATTATTATCTGAAAAATGCGTTGGAGATAACATGGAAATGATGTCATCGTTTAAAAACCACATGACCACGAAACAGCTTTATAAATCAGATATTTCTCTCAAAACATGTCTTAATTTAACAAGAAATATTGTAAAAATAGACTTCTACTGTTTGAGTAATTATCTTCCGGCATCTCTCTGATAACATTGATTTTTTTTACATTTTACACAGGTTAATTGATAAACTGGAAGAAAATGTCGATTTAGCCGTGAACATTTAATGGTTAAAAATGCTTGTTTGTTTGTTGCTTCGCTGATTGGTTAAATTGGATTTGATTTTGTATCTGTTGGATGTGCGTGCTGAAGGACCATTGTTTATGAAATACATGGAATTGTTATGAACCTTCAAAATAACTTTATCAACCATTCTGTCATTACTTGTATATCAGTCTGTGTTCTCAATATGCGTTTATCATATTTACAGGTCGGTTTCTGCTTATGATGGTCGATTGTTTTAATGTCCCTTAGTGCTATTGGTAAATGTCAAGTAACTTTTTTCAGCTACAAAATTCTATATCCCATTTAAAAGCAGACAATAACTGTCTAGACTAACTGCATTCTCAGATTTGTCATTAGAGTTTCGGAATTTATGTTCCGTACCGTCATCGATCGGGATTTTACATTGTCCTTTTATATTATATCCATTGCCTTTGGTTAGCTGGAGTAATTACAACTTATAAATATCTTTTATGCATACCACTAACTTAAAGAATTGATTTCCAGGAACCGTGCATTCCTTAGTAATATCTCGTCAGCTTCTGCAACCAACAAACGATCAATGTTTTAAGTACAAAGTCCAACATAATATTCACAATTGTAGACGCGACAAAAAATAACAGCACTGTTGTTTGTTGCTATGGAAACCGTTTTGAAAAGGGTTTCTTTAACATTCATTTCCGCCTTTAACTTTTTCAGTATTTTTAATTCATCTAACAAAAACGTGTTTAATCTTGTTTTTGCAAATAACATCATTATAAAAAATAAAGAGATTATATGATTTTATTAAATAACATGGTGACTATCTTGAATTCGAGCTATATACCGTGGGCTACTGCTGTAAGAAAATGATTGTGCCAGTATGGACAGTCCGCTGGAATCGTCTATCAAAGTGTTTGTGAATTCACTCTCTTTATATTAACTTCTGTTTTTCGAAAAAAAAACTATTTGAGAACAATTTAGTAAAATCCCTCCAGTGTTGTTTTATGATATAAGCCACATATGGCTTTGCTTTTCCTCGATATTACTGAAGTACCTATAAAAATAATAAACATAAAATTAATCATATGCGTCCTAATTTATTTCTAAATTATAAACTTTGTTCTATTCGTTACTTTTTTGTGACTTGTTTGTTACGTACATGCACAAAAACCGGCGCGTTTATTTTTTCTTTTTGTATAATAATGATTTGCCGCCATAAATGTAAATGTATATTGTATTGTATATACCTATAAGTGTATGCTTTTGGTTATAATAAATGAATTAATTAATGAATATATGACACAATTTTATATTTGTAATACTGATGATTTTTGCTGAAAAAGGCGGCGTGAATGTACATAAACAGTAACCATTCTTATATCTTATCCCTTGAACAGAGGGTGCCTCTTGATCTTTGAAATAAATTTTATCTATTTAAATTTGACCAAATAAATGCAACCTTTTATAAACAGAATTACTTCAGTAATATATTACCATTTATTACCATTTACCCGCGATTCCGGTTAGTATCAAAATACATGTATCACATTAACCTTCGATTAAAAGACGTGAAAATGTAATTAACATTCAATGAATACAGTTTAATTGATTGGTATTGAAAATTAAATACAGTTTTGAGTACATTTAATTGGATACAAAACGAACAATATTGAGTTTGTTTATTTTCGATGTGCAGTATAGGACAATCAAGGCGGGATGAGTCACGGGGCTGTGAATGACTTCAGCTGAGCGTTGCTGTCTGTGTACATGACCATTAAAGAGTGTTTGATTAAATAAATCCAATATTTACCGTTACTGGCTGAAAATAATCACTGCAGCAGCAGAATTATGTAAAGTGCAACGCATCAGACAAATTGGACTTGGACTTAAAGCGCTAGACGGATACTGTAAATGTAGATTGATGTAGGGCTGGATATAACATAGAAACGTTATTCAGAATATATTGAAATGTACTAAACATTTATTATAAAGAGGAAAACCACTTCTTATATATAAAATTCTTATACATTTAAAACAAGTCTTTTTACCCTATGAAAACTAAAGAAATTAAAAATTTTTAAAAATGAAGTGGGTAAATCTGGTCAAAACAGATACATATAGACCAATGGGTTATCAGACCACAGAATTTAGATGGACCCCGGATGTAATCACAAAATGGCGAAGTTGTGTTCAACTAAAGATTCTTTTACATTCATCGAGGCGTCAGTTCTTGGATGTTGGAAGAAACCGGAGTGTCCTAAGAAAACTACTGACCTAAGGCAAACGAACTGACAAACGTTTCTCACACTTCGATATACCCGAACGGAAAGGCACTGCTATTGTAAGATCGTGCTTTAGATAGACAACTCGGCCACCGGGACCCCGACAATATGGTGTTTAGTGATGTGGTTGAAGTATTTATGGAGTTTGTAGTACAAATATTTACAGATTCCATCATTTTTAATACATAGATGCAGACACTGCAATATGAATCACTGATGTTGACATATATACTGATGCATATAAAGTGCATGTAGTGTGAAGTCATTAAACGGCGACTGAAATATAAAAATAAAGAGTGGTGTTTGTTGCAGAAACGAGCTTGTCCTAGATTTAACATGAAAATATGTTGTTTTTTAAATTACATAATTTGTCTGAATGTATGTTGATGACCTTGATATTTTTATCAAACAATTTTATTCCCCGACATAGTGTTAAAACTCGTTTAAAATTTTGACAGTCCTGATAATGATATTTTCATAATTTATCCTATACATGACAGACATCAAAAGTTTTTGGTTAAAAAATTACTAGTCCTACTGATGATGTAAACAGTAAAAATCTTTATAATTTTTATCTAATAATGTCATGGATATTCAAAGAGAGATCCGACGGACATTATGGAGAGATTCTTGTTTCAAAAACACGATTAAGCAAGGGTTAGAGTAGGAAAAGACGAGCTCACAGTTTCAATATTAAGCTCGAGCACAGAGCACAGGCAGGCTAAAAGTAAACTGTATCTTTCAACATATGCAAGAAGGTCCCGGCCCCCGGGATAAAACATTTATACCCGAGTTTCAGCAAAAATATTTCATACAAGAGTTAGTATATAACACAGATACCAGTTAAATTTTGATGTGCCAGATGTGCACATTTCGGAAATCCATTCCTCATCAGTGACACTAAGACCGAAAAGTTTGATAGATAAAAAACATCAGCCAAACAGTTGAAAATGATGAATCTAAATTTCCAAAATTATATAAATCCAAATCCAGCTAAGGAATGCTTTGCATGAGGGAATAAACCTTAGTGTTAAATAAATTTCAAATTTTAGACGGCTGAAAATTTTGCTAAATGGTACTTTTTCTGACAGCACAAAGTACTGCCTAGTTAAGCTTTGTACGAAAGTTCAAACCCCACTTTTATGATATACTAGTATCTCGGAAGATCTGAGCAACAGAAGTTAAAATTGTCTTCTAATTTCAGCAACAAACTCGTGCACGGGATTTAAGCAATGCACGAGATATATTTTGAGATATCTGCTCAAACTTTCAACATTAGTTGTGCATGTCAAATACAAATTTAGCTCAAACACAAAACTGAAACAATGACCACAAGGTTCGGTAGCTAAGGCTTTTTATAATAACTATAACGTATAGTAGTGAACTACTCATATGATTCCTTTAGTTCTGTCTGTCTGACAGTTATCCACGTGGGGTTCGTTTTTATTATCCGGTTGTTACAAATAGGATTAATTGTGTTTCAGATCAAAAGATAAGTAATTAACACTAAGTAGACATGAAACTAATCTACTGATAATTTTACATTTTACATCAATAAGATTACACTTTAACAACATTGTACATCTATAAATATTTTATACTATCTATTGACCATTATCACAATGCCAAAGACAGAGGTAATTGTTTGTTTTGTAAACTGATTTCAGTTTCATGGGGATGATGATAAATGGGGATCTTAATAAACATTTACATCCATCTGTATAGTAGAATTCCATAGTGTCTGGAGATATAATGGCCACTAAGTTCAATGACCATTGGCTATTGCAATTAGTTACCAATCACTCGGGACATAGACTTTAGATTCTCTTTATCAGCAATTACTTACAACGAACATTGATGAATCATAAGATTTTAGGGTACTTGGCCAATGATTTAATACTCTCTCTCTCTCTCTCTCTCTCTCTCTCTCTCTCTCATTTCTAAAAGCTGCTGATGAAAAAAGTGAAATTAAAAAAAAACCTTTAAATTTATACATTGTTAAAATCTAAGATCTCTCTCTCTCTCTCTCTCTCTCTCTCTCATTTAACTTTGTTTATTTTGCATTGAGTTGATTAAAATACAGCTTGGTAATGTTTATGTTAATTTTGGTGTCTGGATTACATTATCTTGGGTACATTACAAGTTAAGAGAATATTATCGATTTTCAAAACAGAACATGATCGTTTGCTGTAGTTGAGTTAATTATGCTTTGCATGGTACGTGTTTTAGTAGCCCCTAGTCGTATTGCATCAATTGTGCAGCAATGTGTACAGGTTGTGATGATTGTGAGGTTTTAAATGGGTTATTTAAGCAGTTTCCTTATGTTTGCATGTCAACAAAGTAAAGATAATAAATTTGTTCTGTAAAGTACATAGGAAGCAAGGACGTACTTTTTCAGCATAGCTTGATATTAGCATGTGTATCAGCATTAGTGAATTATTTAAAGCGAATATACATATCATTTCTTGAAAGTTCACATGAACCTAGCACTTTATCAGCATAGTTTGATATCAGTATGTGATACACCATTTGTAATTATTAAATGCAAAATTTGTGTTTGTTTGTAAATATAGTTAAGGTAACATTTCGACTCGTATTGCACATGCATTTGAACTAAGCATTTTGATTCATATTAATTTGTGATATGACATCTGAAATCATTAATGCAACACTTGCATTTGGAGCTTTTTTAAACTACAATGTTTATTATTCGTACAAAGATGAGCTTCCTTTGATTATTAAGTCACAACAACATGTATTGTTCACCATATAACATGCTTTCTTTTTGTAGTCGCATTCATATTTATTTTTAATTATTCAACAGTTCAAACATACAAGATCCAAGCTACTTTTTTAGCTTTGGAATAATTGTTTCTAGATCAAAATCATCTTTAAACTACAGACAGTTTTGTTCTTTAACTGTGAAACAATTGACTTACAATGTTGTTGAAACAATTCTATTATTGGTTGAAACATGAAACGAACAAACACAATAAACTTATTAGAAAATGTTGATTTCCCTAACTTCAGGTTTATTTTAAGAACAACATGCATTCACATGCAATGTTTCTGTATTTCTAATTTATAACATTGCAATGGGAATTTATAAGAATAAAAATACACGTGTTTTGTGACATAAATATCTATCAATCAAAAACAAAATGGTACAATGTTACATTGTGTTCTCTGTGGAGTTATAATTTAATTAATTATATTGATTTTACAATTGCATAAGGTTTTTGGGGAAAATAGACATTACAAATATATAGCACATCACGTGACATATTGAATGAAAACTTGAAAGATGAAAGTATATTTGATATTTTGTGTTATATAATTTGTACACTGTTTGTTTTTTACCAACATTGTTTATTATTATTATTGGAGTGGGGTAATGGTTTTCACGTCCAAATTGATACGTTCAATTCTGAGTTGGTAGATAAAACCAGAGTGCCCGAATTAAGGACTGATTATCCGTAATTAAAAAAAAAACGAACCAAGGTCGTGATGGCGTCAATCCGTGAAGCCGATTAGTATGCATCATTTATCATTTAACGATGACACAATATACTCTCGGATGCATATCACTGATCATGACGCTTGATTCATCATTTATACATGTTTTACGGGGTTAAAGAGCTTACTTTTATCAGTGTTTAACACGCTTCTATTTTTGACGATCAGACACACTAAGATGAGATATATATATATATATATATATATATATATATATATATATATATATATATATATATATATATATATATATATATATATATAAAATTACATCATATAATCATAGTATATTACAAATATTTAAAGCAGAAAGAAGTATGTTTCTATGGTAACAACCAACGCATTGTAGAGCATCACAATATCTAAAATTATGCGCTTGATGCAAAAAAAAACCATAATATCATTGCTTTGTTCTGTCTGTCAATAAGTATTAAACATGTATTATACATACCTAAGCTACAAATCAACATTTATTTAACATATTTTATATAAAAACAATTATTCGTCTATGTACCGTTTAAACTGTAAATCACTCGGGAGTATGGTTAACAAAGGCCTCTGTTTGCCGGATCTTCACATCTGTTAAGTCATAATGAATTAAAAATGGTCTTTTTATACTTGTTGATGAAGTCTAAACAAATAACAAAGAAATTTATATTCATATTATAATCATAAACATACATTATGCATTTTCCCAGGGGCTCAAGAGGGGTTGGAGGGGGACACGTGCACGATTGTTTCTGGTTAACAAAGATTGTCAATTTTGTTTATAATTTAACACATCAGCCTGTTACAGTGTCAATGACCCGTGAAAATGCATATCAATACTTCCTGATCCAGGTTTTCTTGTTAGATGCTTCACAAAGATACGTGTTTACAAAGATCATTTAATAGACCTAAACTAAGGCATTTTTCTAAGCATTGTTCGCAGTCCCATAGGGCCAAATAAATAATGTTTATGTTTATCGTGTGTTATTGATTTTGTATGTTGTGTATAATAAATTTGGCTGACCTTTTTGCGGGGTAAGATGTATCACAATAGTTCATGTATTACAAAGGCAATCGTTATTTATTTAAAATCAAGGCCCTCAAACAAATTTGTTAACTGAGCGCGTCACATTCTGTTGAGGCCAAAGTTAAAACAGTGAAGTTTATCGTGTAATTTATACCTTTGCCTTTATTTCTTGTGGGCTGTTGTGTATACTTAATTGATTTGGCTTTTTCGAGGTAGGTTTATCACAAAGATGTATGAATTACAACGATACTCGCTATTTACATAATACCAGAACTATCAAAGCAAGACATTAATCTAAGCATTGTTAGCACACCTTTTAGGCCTAAACCAAAAACTACGGTAGATCAGTTGGTAGAGTGCTAACTTCGTATGTGGGAGGGGTTTGAACCCTAGCCGGCAGGGGGGGAACGCTAAAGAACCCTCCCTGCACATTTCCTTAAGCGCACTGCAAAGTTCAAAATTTCTGGCACTTCACCTATAACTGGAGACGTCTCGATATAAGTAAAAATTTTGACTGGGACGAAAAACCTTATGAAATAAAATCAAATCAAACCAAAATTAAACAAGGCTTTGTTTATCGAGTTTTTTCTATATTCGTGTGTGTGTGTGCTCAATTAATCGCAGATAATTTTTAGACCCAGGCAATCGACATTAACTTAAAATCGATAACATCCAGCATTTATTATAGGATTTTAACATTTGACACAAACTTCAAAGAGTATTTTCAATTCCACAAATGTATATCTCGATAATGTTTTAGTCAAAAAAGATTACTTAGAATTTAACACTTTTAAGTATCCCTTATTTTACCTCAAATATATAGAATGAAAAATTATAAATATTGATTTTTATAGTTACTAGAGTCATATTTTAAGGAAAGATAATGAAAAAAGCTATTTTGATTCACGCATGAGTTGTTAAGTGATTTGACTATCAATTAGTAAAGTCATTACAGTTTTACTGCATTACATGCGGGTATGATTCATTACACAAGCAGGCTCATTTTGTTGGGTCATATCACGACAAAGAAATTCTTCAATCATCTAATTTATTTGTGTTAATATTTACTGTGTCGTGAGCACTTTTTTTTAACAATTTTTTTTTTGTATAAATTCAAAATTTGCCCATGGCAACTGTTTAAAATTTCAACGATTTCTGGCTTTTATCACAGCTGTGAATTTTATTGAAAAATCAAAAGTTTTTAATAGTGTAAACTTCATTGTTGTAAATTTCTGTCGAAATTTAATGTTTTTATATTGTAAATTCAATTTGAAATATTTTGATGTTTGAATGTTAATTCTAGTAAAATTCTACTGCGTAGTAAAAATTTATAAAATATATGTGTTTAATCATGTTAATAAGGATATAATTGACAAATTTGTACTCGGAAACATAATACAAGACCTTTTCGGAACACCTTGTACTGTTTCCTTGTTTTTTTCCCTGAATCTATTTCTGTTCTAAACGTTTATTTTAAGACATTTAATGTTTAAAATTACAAAAGTCTGTAGAGGTCAATGTGACATATGACAGTGCCATACACCATTTTTATTAAAATTCCAAAACTGGTATTGTACGGAAGGTTAGAAATAATTGCAACATGTCACAAGTTTGTTTTTTGATATATAAAATATATTGTTTTTGTTAATTGTATTTCATTACATATATTCATTGATTTTTTTTTTTTTTTTCAAATTACAGCTTTAGAACCTAGAAAAGGTTTTGTTGAATTTTCCAAAAGCATTAAAAATTTTAAAGTTAATTTCTAGAAATAAATTTATGTAGTTCGTAACATTATATTGTCATCTTTGATGTTTTAAGTAGAAAAAAAAATACACTTAACATTTATCGTATATTATTATACTCTTGTCTCCAAATACCAATGAAAACGGACAAATCGAAAACAGAATTTTGAGAATATATATCTGATTTAAATTTTAATCACCTGCTTGAGAAAGTTTGAAGTTAGACTGAAAACATGTTGTTTATGGCAAATGTTGCCCCACTGGTGAAACAATTCTAAACGTGACTAACATTTTCATATTAACGTTTTCGATCTTTCTAATCAACCCAGGCTTATCTGATATCCACAGAGCCATTATGTGCCTTCTCACTAACAGCAATAAACCTAATGTAAATTTTGACCACAACTATTTGGGTACCTGCACCGCAATAAAGAAATGTATATGACTTCCCTTCAAAAATTTCAAACATGTGCGTTTTATCAGCTAGTTTGGAAAAACTAAGAACTCACACATGTACTATATATATGTGTGTAAATCAGTTGTATAGATATATTTTTGTGTGTTTTATAGTACTTAAAATATGTTTACGGTTTACCTGTTTTATTTGTATAACCTTTTACCTATTTGTATTTTATAATTAAGTAGTAGCCTGGTACACAAATCAACTTAATGTAAGCAGTTTATATTAAGTACAAAGTAGTTAGTATTAAAGAATGTACGGAATCCAGACAACACTGACACAGTTAAACCATCTGCCAGGCGGTCTGTCTTATTTCAACATTCAAATTTTTTTTTTTCACTATTGAATCAATCATGGATCTCCTAACTGATTCACTGCATGTTTTCTTTCAAATAAAGAAAAAACTTGAAATTTTACACAAATTTATGAATGGTTTCCGCTGATGTTGCAGCAGGAGATTTAGTTCAAGATAAAACTCGGGAGATGCTACAGTGTATTTAACTTAGTTAACTAATTACAACAGGTACACTTTAAGATAGTTAAAGAAAGCACCATTAAACACTATGATGACCAACAACTATCGACTGCCAGGGGCATTGGTGACCAAATAGTTTAAAGCACAAGCTAATGGACAGCACCTCTGACCGCTTGGTTTCGAAATCAAGTTTCTCATTTGCCAAATACCGTTGTTTTTTTCTGAGCAGTCATGTTTCCTTCACAATTCCAGATCTGGCAAAGAGACAAATCTTGACTGTGCGTTTATCACAATTGTCGTACTGATTTTGAATATCTGTTAAAATAGTGCATTCAAAATTAGCACATGACAGAATAAATCTAATCTACATCCCACCTTCAGACAAGCACCTGATACATTGACAAAAGGTACGTTTCCAGTAGGGCTTTATTTTAAAACCATTGACCCATAAGTCTGTAAATGCTGACAATGACAAAAATTATTTTAGTCTTGTCAGAATTCTCGGATTTGGGGTCCAGAAAGGGGAAATTTAGCTGAAATCGTGTATTTTGGTATTTGACAATAGCCGATACAACCGCCAAAATTAACATCACAACAATTGAGTACAAGACCTTATGGATTTATAGAAAGTTGCTTATAGACATGACACACATCAGAATTAAGAAGTTATTAATAATGAGTCTAGACAATTCATCAATCGAGTGATTTCTGTTTTCACCTTGGTGATAAAGACTTGTGTTTCTGCTTCTCTTGGATTTTTTAAATTGTCTATTGGGTGATTACTTTAAGCACCTCGGTGATGGAGATTGTTGTTATTGCTTCTTCGAGATTTTTTATACCTTGTTTTTAGACATTTACAAATATTAAGGAGTGTTAAGTAGTATAGTATAGTACAGTATACTAGCATACACCACACTCTAACATCAATTATTATCGATTGCTTGTTTATTTTATCATCAAATGATAAAAACAGTGTAAATCCAGTGACAGTTGAACATAATAACAATTAAATCACTGCTATATAGTACAACATATATGGTACAACCTTAACTAACATCTCTGCATAAAATGACAACTCTGCAATATCAGGAACCCATGATTATCTTTTGGCTCTTTCATATAGTGCTTATGCCGAATCTATTGCCATTCTGAGATACAGAATACATCATGTACCCTTTACAATATCGTGGACTTGGAAACAGTTTGGGCACCAATTTTCTGTTTATATGATATATCTTTTTTCATATTACCAGCATAAATAGAGAATGTTATTTAAACATTGGCTGTTGGTTGGAACCTTTGTCGTTATTTAAACAGCAAAAGTTTGAACAGCCAAAAATCATGAATATAGCACTGTTACACAGTACAATCTGCGTCAATCCTGTAACCGTTTTATTTGGATAAATCCGGTTATATTGATCGGCAACAAACAAACTAGACATTTATAGGTCTAGGCTAATAACTGAATTTACATGTTATACCGATTACCGTTCTTTATCGTAAAACTATAAAATATGAATTCAAGGACATTTTGTCTGATGTATCGAACAAAATTGCAAACGTGTTACGATAGAATAGAGAAAAATGATGACGGATGTTTGGCAATAGCTATAGCCAGGACAATAAATATGCCAAATGTAAAGGAAAACATACGGTACAAGATAATCACAAGTAATGACTAATTCAAGACTGAGTTATGAGTATCCGTCATCATCAACCATGGGTTTAGGGGTAGTAAACTTAATTACCTAAGTGTGGAGCCATTGGAGAAACAATTGCATTTCTCTGAATCGGGTTGGGTTATTTTTTTCCAAATAAAATTAATTAATATAGTTTTTAAATGTTGTCCATTTCTTGAAAATATGTCACCAATTTTAGAGTGCTTGAACCAAAATGTCCCCACTTACCTAAGTCCTATATTGAACACCGCCTCTTACATGAATTCTGGCCGTGTACAATAAGTTCTCCCAATTGCGCTAAAACTTCAGTTTAACGTTTTTGTTTAATAAAATTATTGAAAATTTCGGAAAAATCAACAGCACCCAGTGTTCAATGTCAGTCACTGTTGTGGCAAAATGAACACTGCCGGACTAAGGTAAGTTTATTATATAAATAGTGACGAGTGGTTACAGTCAAAGGAAAATAGATTCAGGAAACAAACAGGTACAACAAAATATATAACAGGTTTGTAGACAAAAAAATTAATATTTTGTAAAGTATCAAAATTCAGCAGGTATTTGTTATATTTATAATTTTGATGCAAGATCACTGAAATACACTACACGAGGTAAACCTCTGTTGTATAACAGTCAGAAGTTTGTGAAACATATTTCTATATTATACTGTGAACTGTCTCTAAAAAAACAAGAATGAAACTTACACCACGTGCCTTTCTTAAGCTGTAGTGAACCTTGAACACTTTTATAAAATTACATATGCGTGTGTAGCTAGCGTACTAAGATGTACTTGGCTTGGTTTTAAAATAACCCCTGTAGTTTTGTCCTAGTGTTTTCGCCATATTTGTCATATTCTGTAAAGTGAGTTATTTCCTATAGTACAAGTACTTACAAGTGTGTACTAAGTCATTAAGTAGATTTGACGATCTTTAATTGGTTCTGTGTTTGATCAATTTCACGTTACACAATATCAAGTACTCGTAATTAAAGATATTTCATCAAGCTTGTACGGGGAATGTTAAATCTGTGTAAAGTACCTAGGGATATGATTTAAACTTTCCCTATTTTGGACGACACTAGATATTTGACAAAAAAGTCCCTAGTTTTGTACTTCAAATAAGACTTTGGACGGACACCAATTAAATTGACAAAATGGTTCTTAGTGGCGTCATCAAAAACTCCCTGATTTGAACAAACTTGGGTTACAATGACATAAAGGAACCGTGGTGTGATTCAAATAATACCGAGTTTGGACAGAAACTGGATACAATAATTAATACCTAATGGGCTAAATCAAATACTCCTAATTTAGGATGGGCGACATTGGTGGTGACAAAATGATATTTTGTACGCACGTGCATATATCACATATCAAAATCTGCCTTGCAACGCTAACCAGTTGGTCTACAAAACATCTGTCATGTTCTACTTTGCTTTTTAGGAAGTAGCACATAACATACCAGTCGATAAAACCTTAAATGTAGGGAGGTACACAAATACATTTCATACGATTGTCCATTAGTGGAATGAAGTCTTTTTTTTTACAAAAAGTAAAATAAAATATAAAAAACGCATTAGTTTAAAACTTTATATTATAAAAGCAATTATTACCTTCTGCAAAAATACCTTTAAAAATGGTTTATTTATTTTTTGTAATTTTGTATGAATCACCTGCTTTGTTTTTCTTTAGATGTTCAGAAGTTTTGTTACCTTTTAGATAATGCGAAGAACATAAATAAATTAAAACAAAGTTGTTAAATAATGAAAATAGTTTAATAGCTTTGAGAAAACATTTTTGTCATTCGTTCTACAATTTTTGTGATAAACACGGCCATAAAATGAGAAAACGCATACCATTCCATGACTTTAATTGCATTTATCTAATGTAAAAATGAACTAAGTAATCGGATGTAACTAAATCCCGATTTCGCCTAGTTTTTTATGACAATCTATTTAAAAACACATGTCAATATACCTTTTCACACATATTAACACGTCCTCTTCAATGGTAAAAATTTCGAAACACGCGTGTGCACCATGTCACACACATCTTAAGGCCATCTAGCGTTCCCGTGTTTAATGTTTCGAAACACACGTGTGCACCATGTCACACACATCCAAACGCCATCTAGAGTTCCCGTGTTTAATGTTTTCGAAACACACGCCCCGTGTGCACCATGTCACACACATCTTCACGCCATTTGGCGTTCCCACACATCTCTATGCCATTTGGCAAGTTTTTTAATTACACCATGTAACATGTCCTCTAGGTTTTCCACGTTAAAGTTATTTAGACATACCTTTGCATCATGCCACACACACCCACAAGTTTTTAACATATTTCTGCTCTGTGTTACAAACATGTACAAGTTCACTCTCAATACAGAAAGCCGATACAATCGCGAATAATAGCATCCCAAATTCAATTTCACACATCATTTAATTTACTACCAATCCTATCACATGGCAATCAGAATTGACTGGACAATCAATTAAATGCCTGGCCAAGTTAAATGGTGTCTCAGCAAGGAGATATAAAAGAAATTGGCAACAACATTATCATTGGACCCTACGGCGGACTGTAGTTGACATCAAGTTGAATAACTGAAAAAAAGTATATCTATACCGTAGACTACATTTTAAAGTCTGTAAGTGTTGTAATTCGATGATTTGATGATGGACCATCCAATTGTTTCTTGACATATATACCTTACCCAAGCGGTTAGCCACATGTTGTTTTAAGTTGGTGGGATGAACTAACAATTTATTTGGACATTTGGAAGATGAAGGCATTATAAATTTAATATTTTGACCACTGTCAGGAAGTCTAAAGTTAGGATCTCGACAATGTGTACTGTCTGACTATTACCTAAGACTCCACATGACAAAAACGGATTCTTATAATCAGTAATGTACTTCCAATGAATGAGCTGGACATTTTATTCACATTAGTTAAAACTGACCAAGACATGCGTGTATATGAGTTTGACCAATGAATCAATGTCTGATCTTGTTTAACTTTAGATTATGTACTCTAACTCCCCCTGAGGACAGGCTCTGATTTATTTATTATCACTAATTCTTATAGTGATGACAGTTCTAATAACAACATCGGGGACAGACTGGAATTCTAAGAATTTTAACATTTTGTTGTATAGGATTAATGTTTTTATACTTATAATACTCATTTTTAAAATCGTGTTTTCAGAATTGAAATAAAGTCTTTAATTCTGTCTGTAACTACACAATAACTATAAAGGGTTAACGGTCTTACTGTCATCCCCACCAGAAGAAACCCAATCAAAGCATTATGTAAAGACAACGGCCAATAAGGCCGCAAAAACAACAGACAAGAACCCGTCTATGATGTTATGAATACGAGTAACAGACGTTATGCAACTGCAGATACATTCTTTTCATTGATAAAACAACTCGACATTTAAACAGAAGTATTTGTTTCTTACAAGAATTTTTTTTAATCAATACACTTATTATAACTCCATCATATTATAATATTTGTCCATGACATGAGTGTAGATTCTGTCATCGTGTTCCAGAGTTCTTGAAAATATGTGCTTTTTATGTGTTTTTGCCTAACTGCCAAACCATGGTGACGCGATTTAATGTTGAGCTCGAGTTAAGTTCGATAAGCTTACATTACTGTTACCAGTGATATTTGTTTTGTATTTATTGATTTTTTTTATATTTCTATTTCACAGTGGTGCTGGTTACAGGAGCGTCAGGCTTCATTGCCTCACACATAGTTAAACAACTTCAGGAAGAGGGCTACAGAGTTAGAGGGACTCTACCAAGTCTACAAGATGAAGAGAAAGTCAAACAGTTGAACGAGTTGTGTCCTGAAGCACAGTTTAAACTAGAGCTTGTTGAAGCTGACCTCGGCAAACCAGAATCATGGGAGCCGTAAGTCTTTACCTTTGGACTCTAGATGAGGTGTTTGATCTTCAAGGGGCAAAATTTTTATATGTGTCTTTTTTAGAGAAGGCAGCATAAACATTAAAAAATATGTCTTTATAGACAATTTTTTAGCAGTTAGCTATAGTGTGAGTGTATAACTACATACAGTGGCGCCACCTGCCGTATAAATTTTGTAAGGTATTTGGGATTTTGGGCATTTGGTTTAAGGTAATGTTCATTAGAGAAAAACCCACCCAAGTCTTGTTCGGAAAGGTTAAGATGGAAGACATCCAATAAGAAATCTGATACTTCATTAATAAGTGAGCCATTTGATTTAGGGGCTAATGTCTTCTTGAAGAAAATATGTTCTGCCTGAAACATTTGTACTTAATTCATGTAATAACCTTATTTGAGCCCTATAAATAATTTTTTTTAAATTGGGGATCCTTAATTAAAACATAACAACATGAGTTTTAACTTTATATAAGAACAGTGTGATATTCATTTGGACATAAAACTTTAATTTTGTGAGTATTGGTCTTAAGAGGAAGGATTTAACTCATTTAATAATACTAATAATAATACAAAACCTATATGACCAAATATGGTAATGTCTGATTATACTGCCTTAAAAACAATGAGGTGTAAAGTTTCTTTTTAAGTATCTTACATATATATATATATATAATATAGATATACCAGGAAATTCTATTCTTAAATGCTGTTATTATTACTTAAGAGTTGTTAGTAAGTGTCATGATCATGTATCTATAAATATGTGTCTGATTTATTGCTATTTTAATTGGTTTTGTAACAATTCAAAGGTTAATGTTGTTAAAGATGCACTTTTGAGAAGGTCCAGGGAAATGTCATATGCTAAACTTGAGTTTATATATGGAATAAAACATTTAAAATTAGCTATTTGTCTGGCAGAAATCCAAAAGTCATCATCATCTTTAAAACATAAAAAAAATATTAAGTCTCTTGTTTGTTAAAAAAACAACAAAAAAAAAAAAAAAAAAAAAAAGAAAAAAAAAAAAAAAAAAACCAAAAACACTTTGTATGGACATTTGACTTTCTTCATATTAACTGGCCCCAGTTTCACAATTATTCTTTAACTGACAGTTTCCTTCTCTTAAAATTATCAAATTTTAGCAATCTCTTTCTGAGTTACAAATAAACAAATGTGATACAACTAAATACAGATTTTACAAGCTTGAAGTGATCTTCAAAATGCACCTTTCATTCCTAAATATCTCAACAATTAACAAAATTATTTAGGTTTCAGATTTGCCAGATTTGACTTAAGAAAATGATTATGAAACCAGGGCCTTTACAAATAAATCACTTTATAAGCTGAAAACAGTAAGATGCCATGACAAGGGGAACCTTTACAGATGCATAATAATGAGCCACTTGTCTCCATGCGAAGATTTTAGAGCCCCTTAAACACAAATGTTAATAAAAGGTCATTTGGCTCCATGTAAAGAGAAACCCACAATCACAAATGCTAATTAAGGCCATTTGGCTCCATGTAAAAGAGAAACCCACAATCACAAATGCTAATTAAGGCCATTTGGCTCCATGTAAAAGAGAAACCCACAATCACAAATGCTAATTAATGCCATTTGGCTCCATGTAAAAGAAAAACCCACAACCACAAATGCTAATTAAGGCCATTTGGCTCCATGTAAAAGAGAAACCAACAATCACAAATGCTAATTAAGGCCATTTGGCTCCATGTAAAAGAGAAACCCACAATCACAAATGCTATAAAACAGCCCATTTGGTCCATTTCAAGATAAACTCAGAATCACAAACCATAATTATGGGCCTTTAAGGTCCATTTTAAGATAAACCTCTAATATATATAACCCAGAGTCCCTTGGTGCATGAAAATCCTTTTATTAGCAATGCATTTTTTGTGGGTCAGTTGGGCAAAGAAAACTCATCAAACATGCATAATATGCATTATTGTTGGGCACTGGGCTCCATGGTAGCAAATACCCCTTTATCCATATGGACCTTTATGCATAAAATAGGACCACTGATCTAGCATTTGAAAATCCCAAACAATTAGCATATTTAACACTAAAGCAGATCAGATAAGTTAGGGCTAAAATTGAATTTTTAAGATTAAAATAATTGTTTCTCATTTTCAATAGCTAAAAAATTCCTGATATGATGTAATAATGAATAATTTTTTTATTTATAAATAATAATGTATACAAATAAATACTCGTATTTGACAAACAATATAAATACATGTATATCTGTTATTTATTAAAGCCTTTTTCTGACTTATTTTAGAGCTGTAAAGGATGCTATGTATGTTATCCATGTGGCTAGTCCTGTGCCACCATCACAGGCTTCCAAAGATGAAAATGAAGTTGTAACTCCAGTTGTTGATGGGACTAATGCTGTTCTTAAAGCATGTGTATCAGCCAAATCTGTAAAGAGAGTGGTTATGACCAGTTCCTGTGTAGCTGTTGGATGTATGTATATCAACAATTTCTTGAAATATTATGTGGTATGATTGTGCATGAGAGAGATAGAGAGAAAGAAAGAGAGGGGAGGAAGAAGAAAGACACAGTGAGACAGACAGGCAGACGAAGAAAACAGAGAGAGGGGCGAAAGAGACAGAGTAAGACAGATAGACAGAGAAAGATAGAGAGAGACAAACAGATTTTTTGGTCAAATTTTTCTAATCATGATGAGCCGTGATTTTTTAATGTGATTTATAGATACAACTGGAGTGAGAGACAAGGGTAACAAATAGGCGAAAAAAGAAAAAGCACTGTTGTTAGCCAAATCATATAGCAGTTGGAAGTACTGTATATGTGCAGTAGAAAGAGTTTTTATAAAAGCTAGTTCTCATACCTTTAGTTCTCTCTGCATTATAAATATAAATTTTCATTATAGGGGGACCAGCAGCTCTTGCTGCAGACCCAAACAAAGTGTTCACAGAGGAGGACTGGACAGACCCAGAAAAATTAGATGCCTATGGCAAAAGCAAAACCCTCGCAGAGAAGGCAGCATGGGATTATGTCAAAGAATTACCAGGTAAATCTTTGCTTGGGAAAAATTATGAATTAAGTTTCACATTTTGGTCAAGATTATTTCACTTATATTCATATATTTCTATAGTTGAAGTTTATTATTATATTATAAAATTTGCTAATGGTACTAAGCAGAGGGATATTGTTTTGTCTGTTTCTAATGCTTATAGCAATAAAACTCATCAGTTTTAATGTCTTCAAATAAAGTGTGTGCCATTCATAAACAAAAATATGTTTTTACAAATAGTTTGTGTTTTTCACCTGAGAAAGAAATAATCTTTAGTTTGTTCAAATTGATTTTGTGAAGATTCTTAAGTTTAGGCCACATCAGGTATTTAGAGTATTATTTATCTCAAAATTCTGGATTTAAGGGTCAGTGTTACACAGTATTCATGTATTAAGTATAAAATCTTTTTAAGATAGACTTTATGTAAAGTCAGCTTGGGTTGTTTTAAGCATGAATAACCAAGATGGCTACTTTTTTCATTTCAAAAATTTTAATCCAACCACTTTGATCAGAATTTAAAAACAGTATGCTTCATCTCTGGAATAACCCAATTCAATTCCCAGCTCTTGATATTAAAAAAGCCCAAAAAATAGACAAAGAAAAAGGATAAATAAAAATGAGTGTCAAATTTAAGATCTCACAATATAAGCAAGATTTTTACCAACTTGCTAAATGATCAAGGGAGATAACTTTTCATGTTTTATTGTCAGTATTTAATCTTTTATTGTTTAATTACAGATGAGGATAAGATTGAATTGGCAGTAATTAATCCATCATATGTAATGGGACCAGTTATAAATGGATCGCAGTGTACAAGTATGGAGGTAATACAATCTCAAAGGGAGATAACTCAATATTTTGTTATATTAATTTGTATTAAGATTTGATTGGATTAATGGTAATTTACGTCCCAGACAAGATTGTTGAAGTGAACTAACAAAATTTCTCAAACTAGAATCTGCACGAGCAGGATTGGAACATAGGCTGTGTGAGTGGCCATGATGTACAGACACAAGCTTTGAACCACCTGGCCACTGTTAAGAATTTAAGCAATAACTACTAATACTTGAGTAGTTATTGTTAAAATAAATAATTGGTTTCAAGTCTGATACCAAACATACTATTTTGAAAGTAAAAATTTTGTTTTTACAAATTCTGTTTTTCTTTTATATATAAAATTCCCATATTGACCCTAAAGGCTCAGGATCAAAACTAATTTAGACCCTATTTTGGACAGATCCAGCTTGCCAATAATGGGTGGTTTTCCAAGGGCACTTTATATTTTCCCTCATCCCTCTAGAATTGACTCTATCTCTATGAGTTAAATTATCTTCACTGTGGTGTAAAACACCTATGAGACCATTCATATAAAATCTAATCATTATCCTTTTCTCCTACTTTATAAATATAGAACAAACTTCTAATACTGACATGTTACATGAAAAAGAAATAGAATTAAATTTTGTAAAATTGAAGTTATAATAGATTTAAATGAATTAAAATGTTGTTTTATGTACACCAAGTATGTCACAGGGTTTCATAATAAAAAAAGATACAGAATATGATATATGTTTTTAGTAATGGATGATTCAGCCACACGTTTTATTATTAAAACTGACATTTAAAAAACATGAATGATGATGTAAAGTTACTTAATATAATCCTGTATACAGACATAGGAAACACATTAATGTATTAAGGCCACACCAAGTTAATTATATATTTAACCTATTAAAACAACAACACACAACAATTATTTTACGTATTAAGGATGTAATAAACAAATTATTTATATATATGTACTAAGGACACTACAAGTAAATTATATACACGTATATCTAACACACTAAGGCCACAACAAGTTTATTATATATCTAACACACTAAGGCCACACAAGTTTATTATATATTTGACCAATTAAGATCACAAAAGTTAATAATCTGTTTTGATTTTGGTAATATGTTAAGGGTAACATGAATATTTTTTTAAGTTTTCATATATTTTTATTCATATTTGCTAAGATTTTGTTTTGTATTTTATACAATTTATAGTTAAAGAAGCATTCCACTCAAATTTTTTTTTTCAGGCCATCATTATTTATTTATCTTTTCACTTTAAATAAATTACGACATGTACTGTAAATATCATCAAAATATGTTGAATTGAATTCATTATCAATCAATTCGTATTTTTTATATTTTGATTTTAGATATTGAAGAGGTTATTGGAGCGTGAAAAACCAATGTTACCAAAACTTAATTTTAACATTGTTGATGTCAGAGATGTGGCTGCAGCACACATAAAAGCGATGACACTCCCTGAGGCATCAGGTATAGTGTGTGTGTGTGTGTGTGTGTGTGTGTGTGTGTGTGTGTGTGTGTGTGATATAATGTTAGAAATTTGTTACTGCAGCACATATAAAAGCATTGACACTTCCTGAAGTATTTTAAGTTTGCCTTTCTATGACATTAACACAAAACTCTCTAAGACTAAAAATTAAAGGAATTTAGTTTGATTGAAACATGTTGTAATGGGATTTTAAAGTATCAGTGTGGTCTAATTCAGACAAGTGGTCTCTGTATAGAAGAATATTGTAAGGACAGGTTATACTGTATATAATGCTATAAGAAGACAGAAAATTGTAATTTGATTGGTTGGTATCGTGATTCATGCTTGAATCAAGATAATTCCACATATTGTGGTGGACAGTTTTGGAAATGAGGAAACCATAATGCCTAGATAAAAATAAAAACAACAACCATTAGAACATGGATTATTAATGTTGTACAAATTAAATTGCTTCTAGTGAATGTTTACTTTGCCGACACATATATTTGTATTCAGTTAGTATCCCATGAGAAGTCCAGTTTTAAAAACCCATATAAGAACAAATTCATATGAGATTGTCAACAATGATTTTTGGCCACATGTATTGTGATTGCAAATAGAGTAAATTGGTGAGAGTTTTTGACACTTTAATAAGTGTTTACCTGAGCTAGCCTAGGTAAAAGTTAGAGTGCACTAATAAAAGTTCATCTAGGTAAAAGGGTCAAGGCTATGAGGAAAGAATTTATTATGGTTCAAATAGGTTGTAGTTATAAGGTGGAGATATCAGATTGCACCATGACCAGTAGGGTTTATTTAGAAGGGGGGGGGGGGGGCAAAATTAGGCCTATTTCAATTTTTTTATATTTTTTTTTCTCAGTTGTAATGTAACAGCCATTTTGTTTACAAAATTTCTTAACTGCATAATCACATGTAAATCATTGATATAGGTTAGTTTTTTTTTTGTGATGTATTGTTCACATTGTATTTGTCAGTCACTCTGAAACAGCACTTACAAACTGACAATGGCATTAGATTTATTACAGAAGTACTGAGGAAAACTGTATAGTACATGTAGATGTACATATATTCTTAGAAAATTAATAAATTCTATATCATCACATAGATGACTTCATACTTCCACTAAATGACGCCAA
Source organism: Tegillarca granosa (assembly GCA_029721355.1). Taxonomy (NCBI): domain Eukaryota; kingdom Metazoa; phylum Mollusca; class Bivalvia; order Arcoida; family Arcidae; genus Tegillarca; species Tegillarca granosa. The sequence continues at coordinate 3,718,617 of CM056602.1, read as the reverse complement.
AGTTTCTACTTATATATTATCCAAATTATAAGATTCCTGACCCTAATTCTAGACATGGTTGATAGAGTCTGGCCTGCTAATTTTCTATTAAAGAGCAGATTTAAAGTTCGAGGGGACCTAATTTGCCAAGTGGACTAAAACTTTGGCACACAGATCACAGCACCTCTAACCTAGGTGTGAACCCCACTCTGGCAGATTCTAGTGTCATTTCAGATGCAAAGAGTCAGTGGTTTGCTTGGCATTCCAAGTTTTAAAACCATTTAAGAACTGTCTGTTTCAATATAAGTGGAAAAAAAACTTGACTGGGCATAAAATAACATTACTCCACTCTATACACAGCATTTACAGTTCAGATAAATTATTTGTTCTGGAAGATGTTTTTTTTTATTCTGGGAAGTGGTTTTGAGGTGGGAACTTCAATGATTTCACTATAGCACATGACTATATCCTTGCTGACTAAGACAACAAGGCGTTTTCCTTAACAACCACAATGTCTGAGCTGGCCAATGTTGTAAATAATAAAACGACAATATCACGTTATAAAAGAAAACCGCAATGTCGCTTTACATTGAATAATACAATGACAGGATCTCGTATTAATTGAGTTGAGCAAAACATTTAAGGTAGAAAATAATGATGACAAGATCATGTGTTAATTAAAGCGTATGATTACAATAATTATACAAGAGAGAGATATGACAGAAACCTTGAGAATTGTTTTATATGATGTCTGCCCACACACAGTTGAATTCTTTTCAGTGCAACATCTTACTCTGCAATTTTAACCTGGTCATATGACCTCTTAACAAATATAATTCAAGACAAATTTATTACTTGACTTGAAGATTGATTACTTTGACTTTTCTAGGTTTAATATCAAGGAAATGTTATAGAGTTAAACAAGTTGTTGTTTACAGAAATCATATGATATGCAACATGCTCCCTAAATATTCAGATTCTAGGTCAAATGAACAGGTAAAATGGGTCAAGTTTTACCTTTTGTTTTTATTTACTTGTAATGGAATTGCCCTCTGGCTGGAGAACCAACCCTGGTCAACATAATACACTTTATATTACATGTTTATCTTGTTCTGTCTGCCTGACGAAGTTTTTTTCTGTTTCTATATTTGTAAATAAATAAATAAATTCCCAATGTATATATATATATATATGTAACAAAACATGAATTGTAATAATGAATAACAGTTACCTGTCATTGATTGCATATCCAATATTTGGTAAGACTTCCTATTGTTTGAAATCATTTTTTTTTTGCAAAAGAACATTAAATAAACAGTTACATCTATTTTATGAGCTTCTACGACCAAGCACCAGTTTACCCATTTACAAGATCCTTCATTTATTAAATTCTCCAATAAATTGCTGCTGTTTTTAGCTATATTCCAGCTCCCCTATCCTACTTGATTCCTTTCCTTTTCAATGGTCTTGCACCATGTTGTATTTGACCTTCTCTTGCTCTCTTCCCTTCTGGTGCCAAGTCCAGAGCTGTAATATTCCTTAGCCAGTATACCATATTAGGCCATAGTAGAAGCTTTTTAAGTATATGTGTTGTATCTTTGATGTTGTCTTCGCTAGGTTAAGTAAATTTTAATTAGGTATTTACTAATGATTTGAGATACCAGTACTGTATAGCTCATGATTGTTGATGATAGAATAAAAGACATCTCAATATACATGTTTCCAAGTCCGTTTGACATCAATAGTAACCATGCAGGCCCAGATTGAGTTTAGTTAACTCTGCAGTTCTTTTATTTTTTTTTTTTCAGATTTAGATTTTATTTGTGATCATTTAAATCAAGTGAACTACCAAACATGACATATGGTTTGAATAAAATTTGCATACATGTAATTCATATTTTTTGTTTTATTCCAGGAAAACGCCACCTGGTGGTCAATAACAACATGTGGATGAAGGAAATTGCTCAGATTTTGTCAAAAGAATTCAAACCACAAGGTGATTACCCGATAAATTTCAAAATTGAAAACAATACAGACATTTGAGAACAGTACAGTGTCTAAGGCTTTTACTGATTTTTATACTGTTATTTATAATATCATACAATAAAAAAATAAGTTTCAGTGGAAAAAACACAAACTTTAAAAGGGTTTCTAATTACAGTTTTACGTTATGGAAGGTTTCAAAATTTAGAAGACTATGAAGGTCCTAGAATGCAAGAACTGTAGGTTTTCAGTACAATTGTCAATATTTTGTCAATTGTCCATTGCATAAATCGTATTCTTAAAGGAAACTTAGGATTTAGTCTAAACTTTTACATACAGGTTTTAATTGATTTTCATGTTTTGATGGTGTGGCCATTTATTTCTTATTAACAATGTATTTTTCTGTTTTGACTGGATTTGTATGTCTTCCTGATTAAGCAGTGCATTCTGAGATTTGTGATGTATTTTTCTGTTTTTCAGGTTACAATGTACCCACTATGAATTATCCTAATCCTATACTTAAGATTAACAGTCTCTTTGATCCAACCATCAAGATGATCCTACCAAATGTTGGAAAGGTCTACAAGTTTGATAACAACAGGGTAAGTACTTATGGAGTCTAATGAAGTTTATCTAAGATGGCTGCAGATTGCTGTATTGGGAGTGGAGTTGAGTGGAGTAATGGTTTTTTATGATCCTGTCAAGATTCTTTCACTTATATCAAAGCAATCAGGTCGGTGAAAATGGAGGAAACAGTCATGTCCACAAAAAACATCAACCTTTTGTGAAACACCTGAAATTCAAAGCTCTTGTAATGGCATTTATATTCATTGTACCATTACAGCATACTGTCTGAATATAAATGCCTTTACAAGAGCCTCAAATTTCATGTCTACCATTTGTAAATGAACTGATAATTAATATTAGGATCTATCCAAAGTGGTGTCACAAGCTGTGTAAGGAGCTGTGATCCTTAGACATTGACTACCTACATAAGCTTATTAATACAAAGTGTTGGTTGATGATTATTTCTCTTAATATTGCAGCTGTATTTGCTGAGAAAGGCTTTATCATTCTTCTTCAAGTTCAAACCCACAGCAGTGACATGTCTTTGGTTGGAAGGATAACATATCAACCACCTGGTCTCCGTGTTCTCTATAAGAGTTGGGGAAATATAATGATTCCTTTTCTTTCTCAACCCTCTGTTCTGAAGAATTTAAAGTTTACAGAGTTATGTCCCTTTGACAGCATTTACAGCAGGCATGTTTTGATGTTAATTTTTATGATAATCACTTGAGACTTACTTTAAAAAACTCTTGTTATTTTAGATGAAGGATGTTTTACAAATTACTCCAAGAGAAACTAAAGAAACAATTATTGAAATGGCATACAGTCTGATTGAAGGAGGGCTAGTGAAAAAAGCTAAGAAATACAAAGGACCAGGTGGTGATGCTGCCCCAGAGGGGGAACAGAAAGCTGAGGAAGGAGAGAAGAAAGAAGGAGAAAAGGAGGAAGAAAAGCCAAAAGAAAATGGTGATGTAAAAGAGGAAAAAGATGGGGATGTGAAGAAAGAAGAAGAGGAAACAAAACCAGAGAAGATTGAAGAATCTAAACCGGAGGAGGCAAAACCAGAAGAAACCAAGACAGAGGAAACAACAGAGGAAAAGAAAGAAGAAGAAAAAACAGAAGCAAAGACAGAAGAAACACCAGCAGAGAAGTAAAATGTTCGTGAATTTATAAAAAGAAAAGACATTTATACTTGCATTAGATAAGTAAATTTGCAAGCATGTTATGGAAGTTATGAATGTGGTAACTATGGTTACAATTAAGATGGCTGCATTTATGGACCAATTTGGTTTAACAATGTAAGTGCTAAATTTTGTTATTATTATCTTTCATATCCTGATGTTTTTATGTACAAAAGTATTCTGTGTGGAACCTCCTGTCAGACCTAGCTTTCTGCATAATACCAGCTTTAGTTAGGAGGAAAACAAGGGAACATGGTCACTTTCTCTACCAAACAGAATGAATCACAAAACTATTCATGTCTTCTCACATAATTCTTTGAAAAATACTACTTTTAAAAATTTTGCTAACAACACTGAATTCCAAAAGGAGGGAGAATATTTATTTTACATTTTCATAAATTTCACAAACTCATTTATATAAAATTGACCAAAAATTCATTAATAACTCATTTAGATATTGATGTTGATTATATCTAAAATGGTGTCCTGACCTCGTTCAGTTACTTTTGATCGAGCAGGGTACCATTTTACATTTATGAATTTTTGGATATATATATATATTCTTTAATCATTGTTCATTGTTATTTGACATATTATACTCCAGTCATCCAACATGCTTTATATATCTGTGTATTAATTATTTAGATGTCTGACTTATTAAATAAACTATTAAATTAAATAAGAAGGAAAAATTTCCTCAAAGTTGAGTTAAGTTTAAACAAGACAAATTCTTTGTTTAATTAAACTTTGTGTCAGTATTTCAAGGCAAATTAACACTTTAATATTACTTTTCAAAATTTTACCTTGATGTAAAAATTGATCTTTGAAAATTTAGATTAACCTACCATTCTTAAATTAACAAATAGTTGAAACCTATCTTACATTTTTTTGGATCATACCTCATGTGTTTTGGTATAAATTGTTAAATTGTTTCATTCTTCAATGCTACTTTATAATTTATGGTTGGATAATTCGCTGGGGATTTAAATTTTCCAGAAAGGGAGATAACCCAAAATTTTCCAAATTCAATTTCATGAATGAAAAATCGATCTTTGGCAATTCAGTTAACTACTTGATTTATGTATATATGTGCATAATGCATTATGGGATGCCATTTACTGTTGCATCATGTGACTATATTTTTAAAATAAGTGGCTAATGCCTCTTCATTGCTATCATCAATTTTTCATTTAGTTTTATATTGCTTATTTTTGTCATATCTTGTGCTCAGAAATCCATTTTAAATGGAATTTTGTTTTTGTCAAGGGAGGTAAAAGTAACAGTTTCTTTGTAGAAAAACATGGGAGTCTGCAATAACAGCATCATTCAACTTGTCTAATAAAAATGTTTCTGTCATTTCAATAAGGTTAACTTTGCAGAAGTATAAAACCTTGTTATAGGAAATATTAGCTGTTCCATTAATCAGAACTTTCACACTGGATTGTCATTAACTGGAATTCTTACAGAATATTTCAGATGACCAAGTTCTGCAACTTTGATAAAACTGGAAATTATCAGGATAAGATGGTTTACACAAAAGAGATCACTCCATAGTTTGCAATATAAAAGTTCTGACATAATGAATTTTCAAAAAATTAAAGTGACAGAAATGATTTCATTGGATAATTATTCCATGTATATTATATTTTTGCTGATCAGTGTTGTTGTTGTTTTTTTTAAGAAATTCTGCCTTGAAAATTGTATTTTTGCAAGTAAATTTTTTTATTTCTATTTTGATGATGTTCTATTTATTTATACTTTTTGTACATTTGTGATGTAATTCAGTCTGATTTTGAAGAAATAAAAACAAAACAACATTTTTAAACATAAAACTGTTATTTTGTAAGTAAGTATTCATTTAATTAGAATTCAATTGTGTCCTACGTGTTACATTGTACATAGTTGTCATGGAGATGGTAGTCAATGAGATGTGCACTGTTATGCCTAAAGTATTGATTTTGTTGCCAAAGCTTAAGTTTTTTCCAGTTTTTGATGGTTTTTATATATATAGATGTTATTAATAAACATGTACTATATTAAAATCAAAGTGTTAAAATTTGTACATGTCATGCATTTTGTGGTAAATATGGTGAATTAAATTCAGAGAAGAAAACTATAGGCAGTTGGTTAAATTGTGATAGCATCGGAATAGTAATAACTTCCATCTAAAAATGTATAGATATTTATTTCTGCTGAAATCGGATACAAGAAATGATCATATTTTGTGATACAGTTGAAATGAAAAATCTGTTACCATGGAGACAGAGAGTGAAAACATTCACACCAAAGTGTTACAAAGTTTGCCTTGATTGTTAAGTTGTGTTTGTTTTAAATATTCTTATACAGAACATACAGATTGGAGATTAAATTTAATGGAAAAGAAACACATAAGATAATACTGAAATGTTTACTGTTGGCCATATTGATTGTATTTGCCCCGCTATCTGTTAGAAGTGTTTTGTGAGACTAGTGGTATCAGAAGCTTGTTCTACTGAAATGGCATTCAATTTTATAGTCTTTTCTAATGCAAAAAATCAAAATGAATTGTCAAGAGTACAGATTTTGAAATTAACATTAGGATTTTGAAGGTATTTTAAAGGCACGGTCTAAACTTCTTGAAGTGGTCATGATTTCAAACTAAAATTGAAAAAAATTATTTTTATATATCATTTTTAAATCAGATTATACATACAATATTTAAGAACATCATTAACATTCAGCATCAACTACCAGCTTGGTATCATCTGGTATGATATATAATCTTTACAATCAAAGCTGTCAGATTTTCCTAGACAAAGATTTAAATTATATCACAACTTGATGTTACCTGGAATGGTTTATGATCTGTACAATCAAAGATATCAGATATCCCTAGAAAAAGATTTGAATTGTATCACAATTTGATGTGACCTCGAATGGTATATGATCTTTACAATCAAAGCTGTCAGATTTTCCTAGACAAAAATTTGAATTATATCAAGTCTCGGGATGCGAAACAAAATCTGATGAGTTAAATAAAAACACATACAGAATTGATAATAGTTATACTGGTAAACCTGCTTAATTCAATTTTTTAATTCAATAAACTTTTAACATTTTTTAAATAAAATTTTATATCCAATGCAGTTATTTTTTTCATTTTTGATGCATGTTATTTTTTCTGTTTTACTCATATAAACCAATTAGCAGATGTGTAAAAAGGCTTTAAATATAACATATATAGTGTTTTAATCTGTGTAGTCATGAATTACCCACAATTCTATTATGTTTATTCTAACCAATCAAAATAAGAATTTAGCTAGGTTATGGCTAAAACCCTCTATTACATAGGTTGTATAAGTAACATCTTTTCTGATTGGTCATTTTCTTTTGATAAAGTTCCTTGCAATAGTGAAGGTATATCAGCAAGTTAGCTTGATAGTTTATCTGATATCATCTTAATTGTTCATACCTGGCAAGACAGGGTTGTTAAAAGATATTCGGATTAATTTTTTTAAATGAATAATCATAAACCATAGCAGAATTTTTAATTATACTAAATTTCGCAAAAACAGTTTTTTAAAAGTTTCTTTACAAAAGAAAATGATCAACATAATAAGAGGCTTATTAACATTAATAATTACACTTGCTATCTAATCAAAGGTTGTGTTAGGAAATTTTATAAAATGCTGGTTACTATGTGCATAAAAACAAAATCGTATTTTAATCCTCGGAATGGAATTTTTGATGTATACCACCTATGATACACTTGTGTGTAGAACTTATCCACAAAACATGGAAAACCTTTTCTAGAACAATTTTTTATGGAAAGTTTCAAATTACATACAGTCTGAAAGTGATAGTTCCACAGATTAAGATTTTAATTCTTGATTCCAGAACTTCTTGTTATTTTTATTGTCAAGTTATTTTTATGTCACAGATATACGTCAAATCAATGCAATATATACTCTATAATATTTCTAGTATACGTTGGTGATGTCATTTTAAAATGAACATGTATGATTCAATTTTGGTGACAGAATGGGATATTTTGGGGATTTCTTAATAAAAAAATAAGGTGACACAAAAATAGAACAAAACAAAGACATATATATTATATGATATATGTCCGAGTAAGTTTGATGCCTGCAACACAGATTTACTTAAATACTTTGTGTAATTTTTGACATTTTTGTAACTATATCTCGGCGCTTAATAAACCCAATGCAATCATTATTAAAAATTTTCATTGGCAATTAATATGTGTATGTTAATCTGTAAAATGTGATGTAGATGTTATAAATATGCAAATTAGTTGCATTTCTATAGTAACCATATGTTAATTAGTTATACCCAATAAAAACATAGAATTTAGTAATTATTACCCATTATCCTAGTCAATATGGCTGCCATATATAGAACTATTTATTGTTTATATAAAAATCATGATTTTTATGTTTTTACAGCATGTAATTTTTTTCATTTATATTTTATGTATGTTTACATCAATTGAAAATCTAGAATATACAAAGATTTCAGTATTAAGTATATATGTTAATAGTTCGACATTTTTTTATGTTTTTTTTTTTTTACATTCCGCATCATGGATATTATAAAAGATATCTACATTGTTATGGTAGTATATCATAACTTCATTCATGGTTAAATTATTTGGCTCTTTTGGCATCAGTTGCAGAACCAGCTGGCCTTCTTGAAATATTTTCTCTGAGAAGATACTGCATTTTTTTTAATAACTTGGTGATTTATTTAATGTTTCAATTCATAGGCAGTTTCAAAGAAAAACATAATTTACATGACACAAGGCCATAATGTCAAAATGCACAAAACATTTTCAATTTTTTAAATTTGGGATCAATGGTTTCAGTATTTTTTTTAAATTTTAAATCACTAAGTCTAATTCTTGTTGGTCTATTTGAAAAAAAAAAAATTTCAAGAAAAAAAAATAGAAATTTGAATGCAATTACGATTTTTATGAAGTTATTGATATCTACCATAGAAAATGTATAATGTATAATTGATTCATAAACAAAATGATGGCTTTCAATAAGTGTCATACACTAATAACTTACATTTTATTGGATGAAAAATGTTTCATATATCTAATATAGCACACTATAATCAGTCACAAGAAAATTAAACTAAAGAAAATCAGGATTTTGAATGACTTAATGTGGGGTTCCCCATCGGATATTGTGCTATCTCATAAGCTTCTTATGGAACTTTTATTTCCATTGAATATGGAATTATATAAGATGATGTTGCCCAGTAAAAACTATAAAACTCCAGGGATGTAAAAATTTTCCATCTTGTTCCACAGCTATAAATCATGTGGCATTTTAGTGTCCCTCTTTGAGACAATAATAAGCATTCTCCCATGAACTATGCGGTATTCTGTTTTGTGGAACTATAATTTTCATGGAAAATGTTGACATCTCATATTCCCAAAATATCATAGATTTTAAAGGAAAAAAGAAAATTGTGTGATTCCATATCCAAAAGTTCTGTACAGAAGTCAAACAGGGTCACATGATTCACTGGTTGACCTCATTCCACAGAGTTTTCAGATTAATATATATATATATACATATATAATTTAAAAATAAATTCTTCCAGCTAAAAGCTAGATCCTAGCCAACTCAATAAAATGTATTATTTTCAGTGCCAGTACATTCTTACAGATACTTATTTTTTATAGGAACTACATTTTTCTTTTCTTTTTTTTTTTTTGATTTTATTTACACAATGCTGAGGGAAGGTTTACCCAAATCACCATAATCCTAATAATGGAATGATCCATGCTATTTAACCACTCATTTTATTTTATGGTAAAGGGGTTAAACCTATAGTATTAGCAATATTAAACCATTTTATTTCAAATTGTTGTAAACATAAGTTTATACCTTTTTTAAGAAAAAATTTTGTTGAAACATGTAAATTAAGGTGTTTTGTTAACAGGCAAGACTAAAGAAGGGAGAAAACTCTAACCATTTGTGATATAAGTTTGCATTTGTTAGTGTATGATGTTGACAAATTTGTCATTTTGTTGAATCAAAGTAAAACCAGCTCTAAATACACAATGTGTTGTCAAAAACTCCTTTTGCAGAGGAAAACGGAGGAAACCATTGAAACTTACAGTGCTGATTTTAATATAAGTGTTTGAGTATAATTAGCCAAGGGGAGGTAGTGTTTGAATGTAAATAGTATAGTATGGAAATATAACAAGTACATAAAATACAAAAAGCCAAATTCCTCTGCAATAGGACAATTCTACAATACATTGTTGCTTTGCCACTGTCATCACACTGTTTGTCTGTCTGCTCAAGTCTATCTCATTGTGCATTACTTGTGAAATAAAATTTGTCAGTCCATAAAATAGACTTCTGGTTTTTTTTTCTCAAATTATTCTGTAAATTAATTGGTTGATCAAATTATCAACAAGTAAGTGATTGTTTTAAACCCTATTTTATGCCGAGCTTTGTTTTTTACATTGAGATAACACAAGTTGTAGTTTAAGTGAAAAGGAGTGATATGCCCTAATCGAGATTGTGTCACTTATATTGTGATGTCACCAGTTATAGTTGAAGTAAAATGTGGTAAAACTATCTAGTCAAGATTTTTTAACAATTTTATGATGTTACCTATAATAGCTTTTGCAAAATATAATTTGACATTATAACAATTGATGGCAAAAGTATTTCATGCTAATTTGTAATGTCTTGTGATTAGTCAAATGGAGCTTTGGTGAATAAATTGATCACATTATACTAATTCTAAGACAACCAGCGACAAAGGTTGTCAGAAGAACACTGTAGCTCACAAAAACTTCTAGTTTTTAAAAAAACTATAACTAACAAGAGCTGTCACAAGAAGAGCGAGCCCAACTGTTATCAAACAAAATTGTTTCACCAACAAGAGCTTTAGAGGAACAATGTCTCTTGCCTACATTAATATTACTTCAAAAATCTTTAACGAACTAGAGCAGTGTGAACAGGAAAAATTGCCTAAATAAAAAATCCTTCAAAAAATCTTTAACCAAGAAGAGCAGTATGAATAGGGAAGATTGCCTTCATAAATAATACTTTAAATCTTTTACCAAAAACAATTGTCAGAGGAAGAATGTTGTTTGCCTTTAGCTTTTATCCTTCAAAAAATTTCATCAACAAGAGAAGGCTGAAGAAAATTGTAGCTAGATTACGAATATAATCCTACAAAAACCTTTACCACTAAGAGCTTGAAGATTAGCAAACATTGCTTATCTAAACACCAACATCCCAACGCTTGGAAAAACTTTCAACAAGACTTCCCAGAAAAAGAGTGTAGCTTGCTTATACATCTCATCCATCAAAAAGCTTACATCAAGAGATAAACCTTTTAAAAAACATTTAATTAGATACTAATGCTTATGCTAGAAAATCCAATGTAAGTCTGGGGAATTCCGAAAGTTATTTTGCACTTCCAGGCAGTTATATTGCTAGCAATACCTGCTTTTGTTAAAATTTGTACACTGAAAACAAAGTAAAAACAACACAAACATTTAGTCTTTTACCATTAATCTTTATTTTATAAACAGCCATTAACATTATAATAATCCTTTTACACCCATGTCAATTAAATTATATAAACGTCAATAAAAACAAAGAATATCCCACACAGTACATTATAAAGCAGAAATGAAACATCAATTAAGTCATAAAAGAGATATAACAGCACATGTGATAACCAATAATATTTGAGAGGAGATTTGTTAAGTGGAAACAGAACGACACTAGGGTGGAATTTTTTATAGTGCATGTTGAAACAGAACAACACTGGGGAGTACATTTTTTTAGTGGAAACTGAATGACACTAGGGAGGAAGTTTTTTAGTGGAAACAGAACAACATTAGGGAGGAAATTTTTTTAGTGGAAACAGGACAACACTAGGAAGGAAGTTTTTTAGTGGAAACAGAACGACACTAGGGAGGAATTTTTTCAGTGCACGTGGAAACAGAACAACACTGGGGAGTACATTTTTTTAGTGGAAACTGAATGACACTAGGGAGGAAGTTTTTTGGTGGAAACAGAACAACATTAGGGAGGAATTTTTTTTAGTGGAAACAGAACAACATTAGGGAGGAAATTTTTTTAGTGGAAACAGGACAACACTAGGAAGGAAGTTTTTTAGTGGAAACAGAACAACACTAGGGAGGAAGTTTTTTTAGTGGAAACAAAACAACACTGGGGAGTACATTTTTTTAGTGGAAACTGAATGACACTAGGGTGGAAGTTTTTTAGTGGAAACAGAACAACACTAGGGAGGAAGATTTTTTAGTGGAAACAAAACAACACTAGGGAAGAAATTTTTTTAGTGGAAACACAACAACACTAGGGAAGAAATTTTTTTAGTGGAAACAGAACAACACTAGGAAGGAAGTTTTTTTAGTGGAAACAGAACAACACTAGGGAGAAAGTTTTTTTAGTGGAAACAGAACAACACTAGGGAGGACATTTTTTGGTGGAAACAGAAAAACACTAGGGTGGAAGTTTTTTAGTGGAAACAGAACAATACTATTTTCTGTAAAAACATAATTACATATTGAAACATTGTTAATATTTTCTTATTAAAACATTATTTTTCCCACCAAATTGAGGTTTTTGTCCATAATATTTGTGTATTACAGTACCAGTATATCATTAACCATGAGTAAATATTATACATTATTTTTCAAATGAAAACAATAATGAAAATAAAATATGATCCCCCAATAGAAAGGCACAAGGAGTTTAAAACTAACTGAAAAAAGGATTTTATAAAATTAAAAAAAAGAAGAGGTTTTTTGTCTTTTGTACCCTTCAAAAAATAATCAACATTTTAAAGTTTAAAATATATTAATATACATGTATTAGAGATATTTTTATTTTTATTTTTTTTTTTTTTTGGGGGGGACTTCTTTTGTGTCTTTCAAAAGAAAAGAGAAATAGTTAAAATATATATTATATACAAATAAAATATTTTTTTAAAATCTTTTTGATACAAATGTTTTTTTTTTTTTTTTTGTAACAATTACCTGACATATAAATTTGTTACTACAGGTGTCATAAATTGGCTACAATATCGAGTCTTATCTGAAATGCTAAAATCTGCGTTGGTTAAAAATGGTGGGATATAAAATCTAGGAATTAATTTATTTTTCATTATTATGTTTTTTGTGGTGATCTATATAAATACCAAATTTTGAGATTCTTTTTTTTTTTTTGGTCTATTATGCTTTATTTTGCTGTGAAGCTGCAAAGCTAGATCTGTTTTATCAAACATTCATATATAAAACATTCATAAAAAATTATAATACAAAAGAAAATAAACTAAAACAAAACAGTTACACACAATAGATGTCATACGGCAAAAAACACAACACAATGACGGACAGTGAAACCGATGCCTCACATGAATTAAAAAATAAAAATAACAGGTGAGGGCAAAAACATACAGACATTGGAATGTAACACAGAAAATGATAGCGTATTTCATTCAATTTAGTTCCTTTTATTCAATTTAGTTCCTTTTACATGAAACATTTTGTTAAAACAAAATATAAGTTTTGATTTTTTTACTGGCATAAATCTTTTGATTTTATTTGAAAAAACAATTTTAAAAGCTGATAATATCAGGTCCTGGGAGTTACAGTTGAAATCTTTAATTTTATTTGCAGATATTAAAGTGTTAACTGAAAATTGATGTTAGAAAACTCACATGGATGTTAGTACAGGTATATTAAGTTTCAGTTAAAATATTTGGTTTATTTGCAGAAAATAAAACCTTTATTAAAATTCAAAATTAGAAAACAAGCCCAGGTGTCAGTTATGTCAAAAGAAATATTTTTTCATGCCCTCATTTGACCCAATCACTCTAATTATTCTTGTCAAACATTAGCACGTTTTTCTCTATTCATGATCTGAACTTGACAGATGTTGCATAAAACTACACTAAAATGATACAGTTGTATCAACTGTATTTTATTAACAGTTTCCTCAATTAAGATATATATTTTGAAAAAAGAAATTACATTTTTTAATCAATTTAAAAGTTACATAATAATATCATTAGTACATAGCTCTAAAGGGGAAGTAAAACACTAAATTTATTTCTAAATACTTGTGCAAGTGAATGAAATCATGTAGAGGAGTTCTAAATTATTTGTGTCTTGATAAGTGTTGTATAGCTGAAATATTGACACACAACAGACATTATATTGTTACGTTAAAACACTTTAGTTTTAATTATAATGGGGAAAAAAAGATTATGACACTAGTATTTAATTCAAAATTAGTTTTTTAGAAAAATAGTTATTTGATTTCATGTCAATTTAAGTTATTTACCTTTAAACGCAGCATTAAGTGGTCAAGGAATTTTTACCACAGATGATTTCAAGCTTCAGGCTCATTTATTAAAGTGGTCAATGTTAGTCTGACATTGCCAAAATGTCAATGGTAGTCTAACACTGCCAAGACGTCAATGGTAGTCTGACATTGCCAAGGTGTCAATAGTAGTCTGACATTGCCAAGATGTCAATAGTAGTCTGACATTGCTGAGATTTCAATGTTAGTCTGACATTGCCAAGGTGTCAATCTTAGTCTGACACTACCAAGATGTCAATGGTAGTCTGACATTGCCAAGGTGTCAATAGTAGTCTGACATTGCTGAGATTTCAATGATAGTCTGACACTGCCAAGATGTCAATGATAGTCTGACACTGCCAAGATGTTAATGGCAGTCTGACATTGCCAAGATGTCAATAGCAGTCTGACATTGCCAAGATGTCAATAGTAGTCTGACATTGCCAAGATGTCAATTGTAGTCTGACACTGCCAAGATGTCAATCGTAGTCTAACATTGCCAAGAAGTCAATAGTAATCTGATATTGCCAAGATGTCAATAGTAGTCTGACATTGCCAAGATGTCAATAGTAGTCTCATTGCCAAGATGTCAATAGTAGTCTGACACTGCCAAGATGTCAATGGTAGTCTGACATTGCCAAGATTTCAATGGTAGTCTGACATTGCCAAGATGTCAATCGTAGTCTGACATTGCTGAGATGTCAATAGTAGTCTGACATTGCCAAGATGTCAATAGTAGTCTGACACTGCCAAGATGTCAATGGTAGTCTGACATTGCCAAGATGTCAATATTGGTCTGACATTGCCAAGATGTCAATGGAAGTCTGACATTGCCAAGATGTCAATGGTAGTCTGACATTGCCGAGATGTCAATGACAGTCTGATACTGCCAAGATGTCAATGGTAGTCTGACATTGCCAAGATGTCAATGGTAGAATCTGACATTGCTGAGATGTCAATGACAGTCTGACACTGCCAAGATGTCAATGGTAATCTGATATAGCCAAGATGTCAATCGTAGTCTGACACTGCCAAGATGTCAATCCTAGTCTAACATTGCCAAGATGTCGATCGTAGTCTGACATTGCCAAGATGTCAATAGTAGTCTGACATTGCCAAGATGTCAATAGTAGTCTGACATTGCTAAGATGTCAATGACAGTCTGATACTGCCAAGATGTCAATGGTAGTCTGACATTGCCAAGATGTCAATGGTAGAATCTGACATTCCTGAGATGTCAATGACAGTCTGACACTGCCAAGATGTCAATGGTAATCTGATATTGCCAAGATGTCAATCGTAGTCTGACACTGCCAAGATGTCAATCCTAGTCTAACATTGCCAAGATGTCAATAGTAGTCTGACATTGCCAAGATGTCAATTGTAGTCTGACATTGCCAAGATGTCAATCGTAGTCTGACATTGCCAAGATGTCAATGGTAGTCTGACATTGCCAAGATGTCAATGGTAGTCTGACATTGCTGAGATTTCAATGATAGTCTGACACTGCCAAGATGTCAATGGTAGTCTGACATTGCCAAGGTGTCAATGGTAGTCTGACATTGCCAAGATGTCAATGGTAGTCTGACATTGCCAAGATGTCAATAGTAGTCACATTGGCAAGATGAAAATGGTAGTCTGACATTGCCAAGATGTCAATCGTAGTCTGACATTGCTGAGATTTCAATGATAGTCTGACACTGCCAAGATGTCAATGGTAGTTGACATTGCTTTTTGACACTGACATATACTTTGAAGACCTTTTTTGTCAGCAGCTATATACCACGAGGACATTTTTATCTTCAGCTGGCTAACAAAGTTGATAAATGTCAGAAAAATTAGCGAAGAGTTTGATTAACTTTGTAGTTTAAATTTGTTTTACAATCTTTGAAACTGTTGAGAAACCCCAAGTGGAACTTTTTATTACACAGACATTTAATTTCTTTTTTATTTAGGTACTTTTAAGTTGGTAGATAGTTCTAATAATAACAAATAAGTTAAAATCATGTGATGAGAAATCAAATCTCCAAAATAAGAGTGATACTTTGGCTAAAAAAAAAAGCATATTTTTTATGTGCCAGCACAGGTAATCAAATTGTCATAATTTTAAAAAATAAAGAAAAATAAATTACATTTTTATGTTTTTCCTTTGAAAATTGGAGATTGGGAATTTTTTTACTGCAGTATGTTAAAAGTTTAAAATAGTAATCATTCTCTGTATAAGCCAAAAATTGAGATAAATTAAGAATTGTGCAGGGATGCTTGAGCATGCAGTAAGACCAGAGACTTTGGTATTTTAGTAAACTTTCTGTCCATTGTATAGAAATGGATTTCTTTATTTATCATTCCAAACAATCTTAATGAAACTGAACAAAATATTTATGTTTGTGATTATAAATACTTGGAATCCTGAAAATTTTATAAATATCATGCATAAATAAACAAATATACTTCTGATGGATTAATTATGATAAAGAATCACAGTGGAAAAGCTTATAACACTTTAAATTATACACCTATAAATGGAATGTGTTTATCATAAACTTAGGATTTTAATCAACATTAAAATATAAGATATTTCACAAATGAATAATACACTGTGTGAAATTTGTTATGACACAAGTTAAATCACCATATTATCACAGGTATAGCATTATCTTGACAATAATCAAACAGCATCTATTACAAGTTCTCTCCCTTTTCATCTCATTATCTCTATTAAAACAGAAAAAGATAAAAAGTTGCTCGTTTCAACACGTATATAAAATGTATAAGAATCACAGGCAATAATTATATTTCTGGCCATTCCCTCCTTGACAATTAACTATTAAAAAATACTAACATTCTTCAATCTTATCTAAAAAAATAATCATATTTTTTATATTATTCCTTATTATCTCCCTTTTTCAAAAATAATAAATAATGGAGTTCAAATCTTATACAACTGTACAAGAACCACTTGTACAGAATAAGGATACACAAGTGTACCACATGTTCTTTACACATACTACTATACACACATATATATATACATGGATACATGTATATATATCAGGGGTCCTATATTATTTTCATGCAATGGATATCCATATTACTTCTGTCTCAAAATGCAATCAGATAATATGAACTCGTTTTAGCGAAAATACTAAAAACTTATCAGAAACAAAATTTTCTGCTTTTAAGTGTTAATTTTGATTCAACATTAAAAGGTTACTGATCAAATAAAAAGCATGATACATGTATTTATAAAAAATATAAAAAGATGAGAAAAGAATAGTGGATTGCTTCCATTTTCTGATAGAAGATATTATAAAAGAACATTAGTCTAAAGAAAGACATTGTAAAAACCTTATACTGGTACTCTACAGCTTAGAAAATAATATACAAGAATTCCATGGATTTAGATGTCTCCCCTGGTTAGTTTTTGATCAAGTAGAAAATACAATACTTTAACACAAACTTTATTTTTTTGACACACCGCAGCCACGACACTGGAAAAGTAACACCTAAGTCTCGCCTTATGGCAATGCCAGGCTCGACAATAACATATTACTAAACTGTACGGTAATTGATATGTTTCACAATTTTATTTACCCTATTTATATGGTGCAACAAAACACCAACATGGAATTTATAGAAGGAATAAAAAACTTTGCTATTTTCTGCTAAGTGCCTTGAAATTCAAATTATGTAGTGTCTATGAAAGTTTTTAGATGAGATGTGATTCACAATGTAAAACTACCACTGGTTAAATGAATAAATAAATAAATAAATAAATAAATAAATAAATAAATAAATAAATAAATAAATAAATAAAATAAATAAATAAATGATTTTAATGCAATTTGTCTCATCTATTTTTTTTTTTTTTTTTTGTAGTTTTTAACAAGGATTAGAACCAAATTTACACCCCAAAAATTACAGTGAAACAACCCAAATGGACAAATTTACAGACCCAAAAATATTGTAATGTTAATCCTGTCTAAACTGAACTATACTTTAAGGACACGTTCTATCAAAATTGTTTATTACATTAACTTGTGTGAACTGAAAATTTGTCTTATGTAAACGAAATCTTGCCTATAGGTGTTTAGTATAAACATGTAATGCTGTAATGAAATTAATATATATATATATAACCACAGATCGTTATGTAATTATCAGTTATTTACAATATTACTGTACATATTTTACAGAGACTGATCTGTCCATGTTAGATATAAATACAGTAGGTGACAACAATAAAGAGACATTTCCTAAGTGGATTTCTAAGTGACACAAAAAGAGTGTATAAAATCAAGCTAAAAGGCAGAAAATACAGCACCAATATGACCTACTGACCTTTATTTAATATGACCTATTGACCTTTTTCTTATATAGCCTATTGACCTTTATGTCTTTACAGCAGTAATTTGTGGAGATATTGAACATGTCAAAGAGAACTGAAAAAAAAAAACTGCTGTTTAAAGTCAGATGATCTTTCATGGAGATTGCATTCAAATAAGATACTTATAAAAAATATGTTTAAAAATAAACACCATTAAAATCTATAAAAACAAAAGAAACAATGCCTTTGAATACAGCCTAACCTGTGTATAAAAGTCTGTGAAATAAGTGGTCATTACAAAAACTAAATAAAACAGGTCAAAATACATCCAGTTGTCAAATATAAGCATTTATTACTAATATTAATCTATTATGGACCTCTGCTGAGGGAACCGTTCTCCTATAGTGTTGTCTGGAGAGGTATAGTGACCGAGTCGATATTACTTATAATTATTCTGTGAACAACTAAGATTTCAAATAGATTTGACACATAGAGTAAATTAGTGGTTTTTTTTTTTTTTTTTTTCGATTTTTTTTTAAATTTTGTCATCATGGACGGAACTCAACACTCAATCATCTGACATAAATCAAACTACTGCAGATTCATTTTGTAGAATTAATTTTACAAACATATGATATTTTAATAAACTGAGTTTGAAATTTACAATGTGCTAATGGAATTCCCCAGAGCTCCACATGATACCTCATAGTGTTTGTGTGAGACAATTATTTCTATTGGCAATGAAATCAGTGATGTTTTCCCATAATAATGACCATTTTTCGGGAATATTTGAAATAAATGTTATTCATTCTGTTCCACACAAACATTTAGAGTTACTGATCACCTGGTACGCTGGTGAGTTCCATTGTTTTTATCAGAGAACAGTCATTATGAAACTATACAAAACATAAAAGTGTGATCAGACAGTCATAAAGACTTAGGCGTTAAAAAATAGTTATACTCATGAATGAGTACTCTACTAGCAAGGAAGACAGAAAATATACTTAACATATTAGTATCATCATAAAAACTACCATGATTTTGTATGAACATTAAGTTTATCCAAAGTGAGGACATCATCCACTATCCCTGTTTAGAGAACACAACTAGTTCTTATAAACATATTAGTGTGGTTAAACCATTCACCATTATTCAGCACCTTGAAAAATGTTTTCAAAAGCAAATAAAAATGATGTAAAATTGAGAACAGAAAACTTAAAAATGTGCTAACATAAATTCTCTCTCTCTCTCTCCTACACACAAACACACACACACAAACACACACACACACTTTAAACTGTAACAGAGATAGAGAGTCTTATTGAGCGCAAACATGTATTGCAATTAATTCAGGGAAATGAAAAGTATACCCCTCCCACCATACATGCACACACTTTAGTATCAGATCAAGTTTGTTTTATGGTATGATTTTAAGCTATCCGTTTCTGGAACGTGGAAATTTCTTTCACTGTGCTTGGATCTTCGTAATTCATTAAAAAAATATTCTATAGTCCTATTGATACCTTCTAACATTGGAACCTACAATTTAAATAAGTTTATCAATAAAACTTCAATATATAAGTTCTGTAGTTAGACAAATCAAACAATATTACAGTAATTGTGTGTTTTTTCTGCTATATGCAGCACTATGTTTCTGACATGAAATTTTACAATATTTTCAATATACAGAAATTTTTTTTTTTTGGAAAAACAGAAAAGTTAACCATCTTGCAAACTTCATAATTGTCATATAATGATAACCAGTAAGATCATATTTATCTTATTTATTTTCGGTTGAGATATAAACCTGTGGTGACCAGTTAAGATAATTTTTAGCTTAAGTTATATCTAGCTGAGATACAAACCGGTGAGGATGAGTTGAGATAATTTTTAGCTTCAATTATATCTGGTTGGAATACAAACCTGTGGTAACCAGTTGAGATAATTTTTAGCTTTAGTAAAATCTGGTTTAGATACAAACCTATGGAGACCAGTTGAGATAATTTTTTTCTTTAGTTATATCTGGTTGAAATACAAACCTGTGTTGACCAGTTGAGATAATTTTTTTCTTTAGTTGTATCTGGTTGAAATACAAACCTGTGTTGACCAGCTGAGATAATCTTTAGCTTTAGTAAAATCTGGTTGAGATACAAACCTGTGGTGACCAGTTGAGATAATTTTTTTCTTTAGTTATATCTGGTTGAAATACAAACCTGTGTTGACCAGTTGAGATAATCTTTAGCTTTAGTAAAATCTGGTTTAGATATAAACCTGTGTTGACCAGTTGAGATAATCTTTAGCTTTAGTTATATCTGGTTGAAATACAAACCTGTGTTGACCAGTTGAGATAATTTTTAGCTTCTGTTATATCTAGTTGAGATACAAACCTGTGGAGACCAAGTTTAGATAATTTTTAGCTTCTGTTATATCTAGTTGAGATACAAACCTGTGGAGACCAGTTGAGATAATTTTTAGCTTTTGTTATGTCTGGTTTTCTCTTCTTTGGATCGTCCTGCATAGCAGGCTTCTTTACTATTTTACTTGTACCTCCTGCAAATGAGATAGAAGAAATCTAAGTTTCCTGTTTTCAAGATATTTTCGACCACTAAGATTAAAATGGCACCCTTAGTGAAGGAAGGTCATTGGCAAGAAAATTGTTTTGCACATGCAACCACAATAAGGTTAAACACACAACCATGAAGACACCCAGTTACATTATATAACATGGAATTGATTCATCACTATGTCTTTTTGTTGATGTTAAGTTTTAAAAGGTAATTTTGTTTGGTTCTGGGTGAAATAAAAACAGTCTGTAAGTCCTGCATGAAAAGTTTTACTTTGCGACCAGATATGAGATTGTTCCCACATAACTTACATCAGAAAACAATGTTGTCATCAGTTATGTCAAGTGATCAATCATTTAATGAAGTCATTAAATATGGTTTCTAAAAATGCCTATTGTTCTAGTTCCCAACAAACAAAAAATTAGTCACATGACAAAACTTATAGATCATGTGACCAAACTTTATCATATATTCAAAGAAGAATCTGAATCTGATCCAAACATCTAAAACCAGTAACATTAAAGTTTTTTCAAAATAACCGCTGTTAAAGTTGCTGTATTTGTAACAGTGAAATATGGATGATTTTTGGATAGAAAATGCCATCAACTTCAATGAATTGAATTAGTTTATGATGACCATTTGTACACATAGCAGTTGACTTCTAGTTACAACAAGGCTCAAGTACATTGGCATTCTTTTAAACTAACTGGATTTCCTGGTTCAATGTGCATGTTTCCCCTGTCACAAACACAGTGACCCTGATGGTAATACTATGTACTTACCAACTAGTTTTTTGATGATCTGAGCAAATTCTAATATTGTGTGTTCATCTGGATTTCCTAGATTAATTGGCTGAGAATAATTACTGTTCATCAGCTTAACTAGCCCATCTACTAAGTCTGAGACATACTGGAATGACCTTGTCTGTTGACCTTCACCATAAACCTAAAAATACAATAAAAGTTATGCTAAAAATACTGAAATGACCTTGACCTTAGGTAATAATGGAATTCAAATTAGAGGTCTAATTGGTTTTCACTAATAACTCATTTTTTTTCTGTAAGTAAGGAGAACATAATCTATTTTCAACAGTGAAAAAAACTGTTTCAAACTAAAGCTCTAAAAACTGATAAATGTTTGATAAAGTGTTTGCTCACATACTTCAAGTGCATTTCTATTTGTTATAAGGGGCTATCATAATTGTATGGTGGAAGACTCCTAGAGCTTCTGTGAGAACAATTGACAAACTTTCTAATTTAAGGACCTGCCATAGTGGGATATAAATGTAGATGACAAGAGGGGATATGATTTGTAAGCCGATGCTTCAGATCAATCATCCACTAAGGAACTGACTGAAGATGTGATGAACAGACATGGCCCCAGTTTTACAATCATTCACTCAACTCAAATTAGGAAATATTTTGAATCAATTTTCAGACATTACACAATGTGAAATGAATACTTCATGTTATATTTAAATTGTTTAATGTAGGTTTGTTAAACAAACAAAAAAACAATAAATCTTAAAATTGTTTAAATATTGATAGGTGAAAAATGGAAATATTTGAGTTGAGTGTACACTCAAATGAGTGAATGATTGTGAAACTGGGGCCTGAATAATATTTTCAGTTTTCAATATACACATTAAACATGTTAAATAGACTTACTGTTATTGGTTCATTCTGTAAGGCTTGTAATATAAAATTACTGACAACTCTACCATCATTCATGTGCATCCGAGGTCCAAAAGTGTTAAATATCCTCGCCACTCGTACCTGTATACCATCCTGAAATAGTCAGATGTTGTTGTAGACTGGTAATTATTATTTCTATCTATAAATTTTAACATCGGTTTTTTTTTACATTATTTTTCCTGCTTTTTATTTTTTAGTATGCTATCATTCAATTTTAAAATCTGATGTTAAAAAATTAATATTGAAAATGACTGTCACTCAAGAATAATGAAATGTTTCATAAATCTATATGGCATTTTCTGAAAAATTTTATCAAACACATCTTTGTTTCTATATTTGTTAAATCACACACTTCTGTTTTTTGGATTTATATAAAACTATTTTTTTTCTCACAGCTTAGTAATAAATCAAAAGTCAATCAAGAATGCTAGAGTTACTCCCCTTTTAACTTGGTGACTTAAATCATTTTACTTGAACAAACCCATCTATTGCAACAAAAGGATTTCAGTTAAGTTCATTAATGGTATTTTAAAATCTGACAAAGTCAGATTTGAACCTAAGCTGTGATAGATATTTTGATATACAGCTAGCTTAGCTTGTAATAATGAGTATTTGTTTATCTACAAAAGGCATATCTGACTATTATTTGTTTTATTTAATTTCCTTTATATCAATATTTTACCTGTTTAGCATATGCATAACACATGGTTTCTGCCACCCTTTTTCCCTCATCATAACAAGCTCGTGGACCTATAGGATTCACATGGCCCCAGTATTCTTCTGGTTGTGGATGTATCTCAGGGTCTGAAATGAATTCAATATATGCTGTATTGAGATGACAACCTACTTTGAGTTAACAGCAGAATATCATGTCACTGTTTCCACTAAATGTGATGATACAAGTTCATTTATCTGAAGAAAACAAGTTTATTAAGTAAACATTTCTGATCTGCCTGTATACTACACCTGTATACTACATCTTACACTTCCTGTACAGCGTGCTGATGGTGACACCTGTACATTACCTGTAAAGCATGTTGATGGTGACACCTGCTGCCTTTAAAGCATGCTGATACTGACACCTGTACACTTCCTGTTAAGCATGCTGATACTGACACCTGTACACTTCATGTTAAGCATGCTGATACTGACACCTGTACACTTCCTGTTAAGCATGCTGATACTGACACCTGTACACTTCATGTTAAGCATGCTGATACTGACACCTGTACACTTCCTGTTAAGCATGCTGATACTGACACTTGTACACTTCATGTTAAGCATGCTGATACTTACACCTGTACACTTCATGTTAAGCATGCTGATACTGACACCTGTACACTTCATGTTAAGCATGCTGATACTGACACCTATACACTTCCTGTTAAGCATGCTGATACTGACACCTGTACACTTCCTGTAAAGCATGTTGATACTGACACCTGTACACTTCCTGTAAAGCATGTTGATGGTGACTTAAAACTGTTAACACATTGATAAACAGTTCTATATTAACAGCACAAATCCCTAGGTCACATTATAATTAACAGATTTTAGCTGAAAGGAGTGGAGTAACTGTGTTTAAGTCCCTATCAAAATAATTTTATTTATATAAGGGAGAGATGTCAGCTCATGGATGGTTGAGAAAACAAGAGAACAATATAAAAAGGAAAAGTCACTGACCTTCTGTTACAAGCTGAAAGTTTTCTCACAAATGTATCTGTTAGAGTGGGATTTGATATCGGATCAAAAACTTAACAAACAAGCCAACACTTCAAAGATTGTCTAAGTACAATTTCACAATGAAAACTTCAAGATAAACATTATCAATTCATCAATACTCTGCTCTCCATTCATGGAGGTATTTTTTGATATATGAATGGCTTCATCTTGACTAAATATACCTCTGTTAGTTCTTCTATAAATCCTCAAATAATATCATAAATGTACATTTGCTATTGGGAAAAAGACATTTCTGAAATAGAATATTTTATTTTTGATACAAGTGTCTTGCTATGGTGTTATTATATGATATAAATGGTTATGGTTATACACATACCTCCATAGACTTCCGATGTTGAAGCTAATAATAATCTTCCTCTAACACGCTTTGCTAAACCTGAAAATTATATTAAAAAAATTCGGTACATGTTCAGTAAATTAGTTCAAAGTGTCAATGCAACTAGTCCATCAAATGCAGTAAATCTACACTGACCACTACAGAACAGTATTCTGCAGCAAGTGCTTGAGAGGTTTGTGCATTACTCAATGATAAATGTTGATCATTTTAGCTATAAAATTACTTTAATTACTTTTTTCAGTCATCGATGACTAAAATCATGTAACCTTGAAGTTGTTTATTGGTTGCTGAATGTCTACAAATGAGTCAATACCCTTCTAAATACGACCCTTGGAAATATTTTGTAAATAATTTACTTTGATATCTAATCAAGTTTATCATCAATATAATAAACTCACATCAGGTTTAAGATTTTTTCAAAAAAAAGATGCAATTTCTATAAATTTATCATACAAACGCCACATTATAAACCATAACATTAGCAATGCAGCATAATTGTGATGTCAAGTTTTGGTATGCTAAATCCTTTCATTTATAAGCAATGGTACTATAACTGGTCCATTATTCTTCACTTTTAAATGGCTGTAGTAATTTAACCTGACTACATGTATCACAGGCACAGGTTTACCTTGCTCCATCCTAAAGGACCATGGTCAATGTTGTTTTGTGATACTGATCTGAAGACCTTAGTCTATTAACACAGTCTCATTACTGTAACATTATTCATTACAACTGAGAGGCTGCATTTAATTTAGACCAATCAAAACTCACCTAACATATTATTGGTTCCTATTGTATTTGTCTTGATGGTTTTGACTGGATTATACATATAATTAGGTGGTGATGCTGGTGATGCTAAATGATAAATTTGGTCAACTGTAAAAAGAAAAGAAAGAGATATAAAACACAACACTCATTATTTATTACCCCAAACCATAAAATTTTAAGTATGATATGTTTAATTACAATCATACAGTTACCAACAGAGCTGAAAATATAAACCAGACAAACAGCCAAAAGTTGATATTTTCTTGGCAGGGGTGGGTCAATATTAAAATGATTCCCTACAAAATTAAACTTGAATAGGATTTTTAAAATTTTTTGATCATTTTTACCCCAAAATCGAGACTTACAACAAACACTTATATAAGCTATATAACATGCATTTAAAATGATTTGGTATTACTTGCTACGGAAAAGATATTGTACTATGTTTAACAAGTTTACGGAACACAGTCTCAGAATAAAAGACAAGTAGTTTTTATATAAAAACATAAATTAGGATATTCTGTATCACCATGGTTACTCAAAATAGAAAATTTTGCATGAAAATTGATCATTCAAAGACTTCAGTAAATGATGCTTTAATAATTAAAGTCATAATGCTAACATATCAAAATGTATACCTTCTATAAATAATGGATTTACAATGTCATGATTAATCAACTCAAAATTTTCATGTCCAATCCAATGTTCAACATTTCTCTTCCTACCAGTAAAGAAATTGTCTACCACTGTGACCTCATGACCTTCTATCATCAATCTGTCCACTAGGTGGCTCCCAACAAAACCAGCACCACCTGTTACCTAAAAATACATCAATACATATAGGTACATTTTATTACAGCACTCTTAAGATAAAATCGGCATCCTTAAAGTTTCTTGATTGGCTAATATGGGGTTTACTGCTAGTGTTGGGTACCACAAAAAAATAAATATGTTATACAACAAAATTTGTTATTTCTCACATTTAAAGTCAGCTATTTTGATGTGTGCTGTTATGCAGGCATATGGAGCATGGAGTAATGTGTTTTGTGTCCAAGTTAAGATTCCTTCACTCATTTCAGGCCTTCAGTTCTGGGATGGTGGAGGAAACCACAGTGCCTGGAGAAAACCAGCAACCTTTTGCAAGCAAACTGACAAACTTTCTCACACTAGGATCTGTTCCAAGTGGGATTCAAACCTAGGTGGTAAGAGGCACTGTGATCCGTAAGCAGTAAGCAGACATATCCAAAAACAACAATAAACACATTGTTTAGACCACTCATATGCATTCATTCTCAAATTTTAAAAATTTTAATTACTTTCTGAATACTGAAAATCACTGTTAAAGATTGCCACTTTCCGTAAATTTATCATTACAAAATTTGACAAAGTATTGCTATTTCTCACAGTTTACTATAGTTTACCAGTCTACCAGTTTCCTAAATTGACCAGTTTACAGTATATCAATATCACACCTCTATTTATTCAATCTGTCAATATCATTAATTTATTAGATTTGTTCAGTTTGGATGGTGGAGAAAACTGGAGTGTCTTGAGAAATCCACAAACTACCAGTAAGCTAACAAACAAGTCTTCTGGCACCAGGATTTACATAAGTGAGACTGGAAGCAGTAGGTGATGAGAGGCAAAATAATTCATAAACAAGGCCTGTGTGATCCATAAAAAAACACATAAGACCACTGGACCATTTAATGTTCATAAAGCTTCTTATCACAGATGTATTTGGATGCATACAAAACATTTGATTGCAACTGATGAAAGTAAGGAAGAAAGACATGAGAGTTTACACACCATATAAATTATTTTACATTTAGAGATTACCAGCCAGAAATGAAGTTGTCAAAATATATACCGGAGTCAGAGTCAGTGTTCTATTTCATGCCAAACCTACCACAGACATCAATGATAAAAGACTTAACTTAAGAACATTTTGCGATCAAGCATTGGCATACATAAGATCACAATACCTCACATAAGATCACAATACCTCACATAAGATCACAATACCTCACATAAGATCACAATACCTCTCACATAAGATCACAATACCTCACATAAGATCACAATACCTCACATAAGATCACAATACCTCTCCCTGTTTAAGCCAGAATGCCATTCATGAAGATCCTGGTGTAAGAAAACTTATCAACTTTTTATAGTATGATTTTGTGTATTTTTCTAGAAACTCTGGTTTCCTCCACCATTCAAAAATTGACTGCCTCAATTTTAAGTAAAAATATCTTGATGAGTCATAGGATACCATTACTCCACTTCATGCTGCTGTAGCAGATTTCAGATTAAGACAATTAAGGGGTCAATAATATTCATTGTAGTAAATATTCTATCAACACTTGTATCTGAGTTATAAAAATGCAATTTGACATTACTTGAAAAATTGTTCTAAAGAAATCTTTTCTAAAGACATTTATTCCTTTACGAAAATCTGGACATTAAGGGTTAATGAATATTCTTCTTTACATGAATATAATATTCTCTGTGTGTGTGTGTGTGTGTGTGTGTGTGTGTGTGTGTGTGAGTGTTGTGTGTGTGTGTTTGTGTGTGTGTGAGTGTTGTGTGTGTGTGTGTGTGTGTGTGTGTGTGTGTGTGTGAGTGTTGTGTGTGTGTGTTTGTGTGTGTGTGTGAGTGTTGTGTGTGTGTGTGTGTGTGTGTGTGTGTGTGTGTGTGTGTGTGTGAGTGTTGTGTGTGTGTGTGTGTGTGTGTGTGTGTGTGTGTGTGTGTGTGCCGTTTTAAAACAAAGAGTAAACAACTTTATTATATAAGATGCTTCTAGTAAAGCATTGACCTTTATTAATCTATGCCTGTAAGAACAGGAAGGTAACACTTCTAACACTGACGGTTTATGTACATGACAATAGTCATATACAGGATATATATATATATATCCCGGTCAACTCCAAATACAACATATAAACATGTATAAACAATGATACTGTATAATATACAGGGAATCGTATAAAAAAAGGTACAGTTAATTTTTCTTCAATTTATGAAATTTATTTTTAATTTTTTTAAATATAAATGTACAAAAATACAGTTTTTATATATTTTTTTTACTTTTTACCTCTTTTAAAGACTTGATTTATAGAGAATAATTTATTTATTTCAGAATTTTTTTTATATAAATGTTATTTCTGATTTTCTTTTAATATAAATGTATAAAAATACAGTTATACTGTATATATATATATTCTTTTTACTAATTTTAAAGACTTTATTTATAGTGAATGATTTATTTATTTCTGAATTTATTTTAAACATATTTTCTCTTCAATATTAAAAGATTTAATTTTTATTGATTGAATTATTGGAGAATGTATCAAACATTATTTTTAATTTTGTATATTCTTAAAGAATTCATTTTAAACTGAAAAGGCAAAACAAACCATTTTCTTGTTTTCTGTTACATCAACAAGTTTAACTTTATTTAGAATAAAGATTGCATCATAAAGATAATTTTAATATTCAAAGAATGGAGTTTACAAGTGTACCACCTAATTGATACCCATCACCATTTGTCGTGGAGTGTTCAAACTTCAGAGGATTTTGTCACTGCTACAATAAACTGGAAGTGAGAAAGGTTTTTCATTGTTGTAGACCTTCAATGGTTGGCTTCATACTAGAATAATGGACTGAGTGGTCAGTGATGTTCATTTTTGACCTTGTGGTCAAGTGTACTAGCACTCAATAGGTCTCCTTAGTGCACACTAGTAAGATGCAGCATGATGAATGGGATATCATCAAAATGTTTTTAAATGGTGTCAGTAATAACAGTATTCTAAAGTAAATTATATTGTTTCCTATTTTGTAGGTATATAATGATGGCTTTGCCAGTTAAGATATGTTTTATAAATGCTCAATAAAGATGATTTTTCAGAATCTGTCACAAGACAGATCAGAAAATTCAGTGTTTCAACACTAACACAGTTACTTGAAATTTGTCACAAGAGGGAGCTAACAAACTGATATTTTAGATATGAGTTCTGAGTCAAAAGATGAGGAAAAAAATACTATCATACCAGATAGTTCTAATCAAAGGGATCCTTTTGATGAGCTAAGTGATCCGTGTTGTTCAAACTGTGACACACATAAAACTGAAGTGATTCAGGCCTTCTGTGAACAATGTCAAAAGGCTGTATGTATGGACTGCATAATCTCTGGTACACATCAAAACCATCATTTACAGAAAATAGGAGATGCCATAGAGAAAAATGTGAACGAATTAGAAAAAATCCTGACAAGTTCTGAACAAAACTTAATTAATTATATAGAGCTATTATCAGAATTCCAGATAATTAAAGAAAATTATTCAATAAGTATTACTGAGTGTATCAACAAAATAAAAAACCGAAATGAGGAACTGAAAAAGGAGCTGGATCAGGTTACATATAAAATGATTCAGCAAGTGAAACATATAGAGGAAGAATACAATGAACAGTTGGAACAACAAGAAACATTGGTTCAGCTAGAGTTATCTTCCTTGAAAGAACTGATACAGAAAAGTAAAATGTTATCAAAAACAAAGACCATTAAGATACTCAAATATGTAAGTGAGTTGAAGCAAAAGCTAGAAAAATTCCAATCATATGACACACCACAACAAGCATGTCCACCTGATTTTGTTGCCAAAGAGGCAAATGTTGTTGATATCTTTGGTAGCCTTGACCTTGAAGAAGAAAAGGCATCTGATTTTGAAATGACCTTATCCCCTCAAATAAGTAATGCAAAAGTCCTTAAAAGATTTTCTACATTAACACCAAAAAACATTGTTGTGACATTTAATGGAAATCTAGCTTGGCTAGGGAAATGCGGACAGGGTGATGTTACTATGGTAACAGAAAGTGGTCTTATTATTGATGAAATAAAAACTGATTTTGATGTGTATGACCTGGCAGTTACAAAGAATGAACACGAATTACTTGCTACTACATTCCAGAGTAACAAAGTAAAGAAATTAAAAGGAGAGAAGACCTTCATAGATTTATATGCTGCCCCAAAATATCATAATGCAAAAGGTATAACCGTAACCAACGAAAACAACATTCTTGTCTGTTATGACAATGTTGATACCTGTGAAGGCAAAGTGCTGAAGCTATCACCTGATGGACAGGTACTGAATACAATCAAATATGATGCTGATGGTAAAACACTCCTATTCCGTTATCCATACCGCATTACCAGTAATGTAAATGGTGATATCATTGTAACAGCATCAAGTGAAAACATACTTACTGGGCTGGATAAAAGTGGAAAACGAAGATTTGCTTATTCTGGAGACAGTAAAGTTCTAAAACGAAAATTTGTGCCACATGGAATAACAACTGATGCAGATGGAGATATTATCATATCTGATTATTATAATTCAGCAATACATTTAGTGAACAAGGATGGCGAGTTTGTCAGATTTATTCTGGAAGATAACGATCTGGATTATCCTGCTGGAATTTCTGTGGTTAAAGCAGGCCATCTCTGGATCTGTAATTCCAGATATCACAAAATGCTGATTGTTTCTTACAAATAAATATCAAACTAAAAAACAGACCACCGAGTTGTTATGATTTAATGGCTATGAAACTGAGCAAAAAAAAATTCACCAAGTTGTATTTCCTTTAGATTTATATTTAATTTATTAATACCTGGTGCAGTACTCTGTTACAACATCCAACAAATAAATGTACAGTGAAACCTGTGAATACCGATTGCCTCCCGGACCTGAAGAAAAATTCGGTTTTGACAGGGATTCGGTTTTCAGAGTAGTCATTCAGAGTTAATAGCCCTTGCCTTCAGATTCACTGGTGAACGTGTGAACAACGTTGTTGGAGAAATTAATATTAATTTATATGTATTTAATTGTACATGTATTAATGTTTGTAATACATGTATTTTATATTGAATAATAAATAATGAAATAAAATGCATCTTTAACCAGTATTATCCGGTCACGATATACACACAGTTGTACTCCTTGTTTATTTAAGAATTCTTGGTGATACAAATTTAACAAATGTTTACTCAAGTGTGTAATCGGTATTGATTGAAAGATGGACAAACAATCAAGAATTAACAGTTTAATCTGATGGTTAATCAGTGCAATTAAAAATCATTACGACAGAATTTCAGGTTTTCTAAATAGATCGGTGATTTTTTAATTTTTTTTTTTTTTTTTTTTTTTTGCTTCAAAGTGAAATTATAATGATCGGTTTTTCTCAGGTAATTTTATTAAGAATTTGATCATAATTTATTGAAAAAGCGGCCAGTATTCAGAATTCACAGGATTCGGTTTATCAAGGTTCGGTTAACAAATAATAAAGAAGGAAAAATTTGGGACCGACAAGATCGGTCAGATTTTACAGCATTTCGGTTTTCACAGGGATCGGTTTTCAGGGTTTTCACTGTATAAGTCATGAAAAATTACTGGGTGTTAATGTAGCATGGACTAATTTCAGACAGGTCTTCTGTATGCCTCACCATTTAACCAGATACAAGAACAGCAAGTATGATCAGAAACAGAGCTAAATGATGTCAATCAACAATTATTCACCAGTTATTACAGACAACGAATGTCTTTTCAGGGATGTCAAACTGTACAGAACAGTGATACATCAAAATATAGAATCAAAAGTTACAAATGACTATTAGGATTATCTTTTGCACTTCAGGCAAATTTGGAAAATTTTCATAGGCCATATGTTCACTTTTTTCTTAAGCTGCATATATTATTTTGGCTTCAACAAAGTCAAGTGACCTTGGTTCAGAACTGTAGGACTTAACATTGCAAAATGAAATAACATATTTTAAAGATCAAATATTGGCATCAAGGTCATGGGACCTGGGGTCAAAGGTCAATATTTTATCTTTTTTAAATAGGGAAAAAGTGCAAATTTGAACTGAAGAACTGAATAGGGTTTATACAGGGAAAGAGCTGTACTAACAGTCTTTGCTTGAGATAGAATGTGTTATTAAACCTATAGATCTCTAATTATTCTGAACTTACCAGAATACGTTTCCTATCTTTATATGTTAAAAATTTTACTTCAGGAAAACTTTTTTTGCTGAAAGTACAAGATAAGAGTTCTTAGACAACAACTTGCAAATGATGAAGCTATCTGTGATATTAGACTATAAAGTTTTATGACATCTAATCAATCAAAAAAAAAAAACTTCTTGTAATATTATGTCATAAACTATGGGTAGCCTGTCTCACATAGGTTGCGACAGACAAACTGAAATGCAATGTGAAGTATGTGACAAATTGACATATCACTATTATTGTTCAAATTATTGGCATTTAAATTTTTATCACTGAAAAATAGTTATATTTATGTTTTAAAGAAGTCAAAGTGAGTATTATTTTTAAATACAATATTTTTACTGTGAAGGTAGATCATATACAGATATAGATATATACAACTTACTCTCTTTCCAGCATGTTAACTCTGTGTTTCAATTCTTCTATCTGTGTGTATATGTCTGCATTTGAACTTCTGTATAAAAATTAAATAAATTAATCAATATTTTGGTCATTTTTTATGTAAAAATAAGATAATAAAGTAGATATAATACTGTTTTGTCACTTGAATTATATTGAGGTAGTCAGTTTAGGGATGGTGGAGAAATCATGAGTACCTAGAGAAAAACAAAACCGTCAGAAAGTGGACTGATAAACTTTTTCACACAAAGATTTGTCCTGTCAGAGATGAAAGGCTCTGTGTTCGATGGTCCTGTCACACACATATTAGCACATCAGCATTATTTTGAGGATATCACAATCAATTTATTGTGTAACTGTGAAACTTCTTAAACTTAAACAGTTCATAAAATATAACATCAGTCAGCAGCAAGAACTTCGTATAGAAGCTGATAATTAGATTGTAAATATTAAATACAAACCTTGTATCTCTGGATGATGATATTGTACCAAACCAAACTGAAAAAGGAAAATAAAAAATGTCAGAAAATACATGATACTAGTACATGATTGGTTATTGTCTAGCTGGCAAAAACGTATTGTGGTATAAAACATATGTAACAGGTTTTTCTGTACAATTTTTCGTTTGCGAAATAATTATGTAATATGCAAATAAGGTCTATTTTCAGCTGAAATCCAAGAATTATTGGTCATTCACCTGGAAAGCTTAATGACTGTTGCTATTAAATCTTAATATTAATCAACTTGTGTTTGAACTATGGATACATACATGGGGAAACATGCTTCAGCAATTATGGTACCCCCATAAAACAATTGTACATTATTAACAGTGTTTTCCAATTGCATTATATTTTAACCAAAACAAAAACCAGAAGACTACTTGTCTATAAACTTCAAATTTCTTAAGTCAAACCGATCTTCATATACCAGTTTATTTTATATTGCTTTAATCTAAATTTTTGCATCAAATACGCTGTACTAGTAAATAAATAATTTTTAGACATACATGTAAAGGGAGTTAACTCATCTATACCAAGAAAACTCCTGAAACAAATGTTCCAAATACTAAGTACCGTAGACACTCTTTATAAGAAACTGAAAACCATCTCTTTATGAATTAACTTTTTTCTTTGTAATTTTTATATACACAAAAAAAAGCATGAAACAAATGTTTCAAACACTAAGTACCGCGAACATTCTTCATGGGAACCTGAAACCCATCTTTTTATTTTTATCAATTTTATATATTATATATTTTTTATTTTATTTTATTATATGTATACTGACACAGTAAAATCAATGTTCACTGAAGAAGAAAAATTTTCATTTTGTATCAGTGAGTTTTATTACTAAGTAAATATGATAAACAACTGTTACATTCATGTGATTTTATTTTAAGACAAATTTTTACCCTACAAAAGTTCTACGGGAAATATTGTACAATTTTACCAATTTGCTAAAAACCTCAGTTTTGGCTCTGTCTCTCAAAAACTTTGGAACAAAATTTAAATTTAAAGACATATTATGAAAGCCAGATATCAATATTAATATGCTGTAAAAATTGATTGTAAAAACTTAAATGGATTTCAGTATTCTCATTAAATTCATAATGATATACATACACTGAATATATTTACTACTCTTTCATGAATTACGATTTATGTTGTCTAATGTATTAATCAAGATTGTATATGTATATATGTTAATTGTGATGTATGTGTGTGTTTAGCAATTAACTTAATTTTGGTCTAGTGAGTGAATATTTGAGATATTTTGGTTTATTAAGTTATCATTTTAGGTGTCAAGTAATTACGTTTTACACACCAGTTAAAATTCTTTCCTTTGTTTTGAGGCTATTCAGTTAAAAGTGATGGAGTAAACCAGAATACCTGGTCTAGTATTAGTGAACATTTTAGGTGTCAAGTGATTACGTTTTACACACCAGTCAATTTCCTTTTACTTATTTTAAGGCTGTTCAGCTTAAAGTGGTGGAAGAAAACAGAATACCTAGAGAAAATCACTGAATTCTGCATGGGAACTAACAGGATTTATCAGAATTTAATTTAAACCTTTTTTGTTAGAAGCACCATGAAATTGTGCAATTGATGGAACTCAAATAACCAAGATGTTAGAGTGAATGCTTTCTTCAGGTGTATTATTTTCAAAAGAAATAAATCCACTAGAGTTTTCTTTCCGTTGATAAAAAATACTCTAGTATAAAACATTCCAACAGAAATCCCATACTGATTATCTTTTCTACACATTTTACACCACAATTAAGATTCTTTCACTCATGAAAATTCAAAGGTAGTCACTAGAATAGTGGAGGAAATCAGAGTCTGCAGAAATACTAAGACCATCAACAGACAATAATTCTCAGATTAGGATCTGTTGATTTGGTATTAGAACCATAGCAATGGTAAGAAACTGTGAGTTTGTTTCATTATTCTGACTTTAAAGAAAAATGTTGTCCAATATAGCAAACTTGATTATTACATACCGGTACTTGCAACAACTAGAATCTTCAATGCAAACATATATATCTGATATTTTGTGGCTACAGACAAAAACCACTGCTGTAGCTCGGTTGGTAGAGTGCTCCCTCTGGAAGTGGGAGGTTGTGGGCTCAAACCCTGACTGGGTCTGACTCAAGAATTGAAAGTGGGTAGCGACTGATCTTTCACCAAGCACTCGGTATTACAAAATGAAAGTCATGGTTCTTTCAGATGGGAACTTAAAATAAGCGAGGTCCTGTGTCATGGTAGGCATGACATGATAAAGATTCCTGCTGAATAATGCCATCAACACAACACACAGGCAAAAATTTCTGCACTTTCGCCTATAGCTGGTGATGTCTAGATAAAAGTGAAATATTCTCAACTAGGACATTAAACACCATTACTCAACTCAACTTGCTAAAGACAGATATACTAGTATTTTATTTGCTTTTGTTTCCCTGTTGCATTTAGAATTTTTATTAATCAAAATTGGAAATTAAAGTCATTCTTCCCGGAGTACACTACCTGTATTAGGTAGTAACTTAAGACCAACAAAGTCACTTAGAAGTGCTGTGCTTTGTAAGACTGTATTTTATATTACTCAGATGCTGAGGCCTGTCTCAGATAAGAGACAAGTCATAAATTACATCATAAGATATATAAATATGCAGATAATTTTATTATTAAAAAAAAGACAAAAATGTCAGCACACTAAAGAGCTATCCTTTTGTGTAACACATGTTTTAAATTACCTTAGTCAATCAATTATTTACATGTATTACAAATGATGTAGTCATTGATTTGATATACATGTACATATATACATGTATATGGTCTGGAATTCAGGTGGGAAATTTTCAATTTTATACTCAGATATAAAAGTGATTCTAGCATTCTGACACCAGTGAACAAACAGTACCATTGGTTACATTAAGTTCTTAATTATTTCATGTTATGAATAATTTTTAGCCCTTTATTTTCACTCATTGTTCACAAACCCAAAAAATCAAGGTTCATTCCAAATTCTTCAACTTCCAATACCCAAGGCAAATCTGTCTAATAAATAAACAGGTTTGACTGTAAACTACAGAGATTCAGTAAAAAATTAGAATTTACTCACCGACCAGTACTGTAATTATTATTGTCCATAACAAAAGAATCTTCATTGATAGTTTTAAAGGGATATTGAAGTCAAAATTAGAAGGGATTTCACACTTAAGGCCTAACATGAAATGTCATTTATTTACATCAAATAATTTTTTTCCATACAACATTATATTTATTTATGTAGAAAACATAAAAAATAATTTATTTTACTTGATATTGAAGATAGCTGGTTATTGATCAAACAGCTGGGACTTTTATTAATTTTTAAATTCTCTAATCAAGATCTGTCGATTAATGTTGGTTTATATTTCACAATCAATGACCACTCTAAGTAAATACATCAGTCATCAATTTCCAGAAAACATTGTTATAATATTGCCGCACAATAAATTGCCATTTTATTTATAGCCAAAGTATTTTTAAGTTTCAAGTCTATTTGTTTTACAGTTTTTTTTTTTAAAGTTTTTTTTCATTTATCACCAAACTGAACAACAAAATCTAAATGAACAAAGTGTAAGTGACTGACCACTTAATATGTTAAATAATTAAATTTTTAATCCCCCCCAAAAATTTTTTTTCCCTTAATCGGAACACCACTCTTACAGCTGGTCTAAGGTTATCATGCAGATTTTGAGAGACTGAAACTATTGTAACAAATTATTTTCTAAATTCAAGAATGGTATGCAGGAGTTCGATTCAATACAGGTATATATTAGTTAGGATACTGCATTTTTCAATAACTCCCGCAAGTTCTGCATGTTAGCATCTCTTCAGAATGGCAATAATAACTGGCCTTGGGGCTAAATCAAGTATTTTTTATTTAAAATCTATAAAGGAAGTTAAATTGTTAAAAAATTGTGACAGGCTAGGCTAGATAGTTGCCCAGGAGCACAGTCTGTACAGTATGCCATTGATAGTTGATTTTTCCTTCTTCTGTTGTCCTCCCTGTTCTTTTTGATAATGTTACTTGAATTATATATTATATTATTAGATGGGAGCTAATATATTCAAATTCAGATATATATCTGAGGGAGATTTGATGATGGCAAACCTGAAGAAATCCACTGAAATTTGGCAAATTATCTTACATACTTTTCCACTCTAGAATCTGTCCAAGTTGAACCTAGGCAGTGAGAGGCACACATAAATATGATTTAGGATAAAAGTAACCAAATTTGAAATTACAAATAGTCCAATAGGTTAATCTTGTAGCTAAAAATATAAACCAGAATCCACACTATCCTGACTTCAACATTAATCAAAACAATTATGTACATTCTGACTTTCACTTTAAA
Source organism: Tegillarca granosa (assembly GCA_029721355.1). Classification (NCBI taxonomy): domain Eukaryota; kingdom Metazoa; phylum Mollusca; class Bivalvia; order Arcoida; family Arcidae; genus Tegillarca; species Tegillarca granosa. The sequence continues at coordinate 3,680,736 of CM056602.1, read as the reverse complement.
AATATTTTTTTAGATTTTAATTAGATAAAATAATATAAGTATTGGCTCCAACCAATGTTTTTCATCTGTCAGTATTTCTTAGAACTTTTTATAAATTTTCTATCCTTATCATTATCATTATTTTTTTTATCTATCTATCTATCTATTTATTTATTTTCCTTATTTATAATTATTATTTTATTTTGTTTATTTATTTATCTATTTAGATCTATTTATCTTATTTATTTTTTAAAAACAAAAGGAAATAATAATTGGATAGACAATATTGTAAGAAAATAAATTATCGAGGAACAGACAATACAGATTGTTCAGTTAATGTCTTTATGTAGATAAAATAATGCCAAGGCGACAGCTGCCCTCTCTATCTCTGAGTTCAAATTAAACAAGTCATAGCAAACTTGACTTCGTCCAATAAAACTGATATATTTACATACCAAGTAAAACGAAGCCAATAACTGCTACTGTTAAGATTGGGTCTCTCATCCTCTTGACTGGTAAAACTCTAGCAGCTTTATGAAAAAAACTCATCTCTCAAAACGATCCCATGTTCTGTTCAATCTCACGTTTTGTAGGTAATCACAACTAAACACGGAAGTGGAAAAATATGTCAATATTAGCCACGGGCAAAATGTTTGAAAAAATTTAAATAAAATAAAAGTTACAAAAAAACATTAAACACAATTATCAGTTGCAATATTAGTGAAGGATATTCAATAAGTGAAAATATTTTAAAAAATGAATAAAAATTAGAAAATCATTCCTACGAAACTAAAAATATATCTACTTCCGGGTGTTTCATCTGCGCGCCATTTTCAACATTCAAAACAATCATCAACTTAGACAAAATGCCTGCGCGTAAAAAGAAGGGACAGGAGAAAGATTCAAACGTGAATGGGGAGACGCCGATGGAAACAAACGAACAGGAGGAAAATGTTGACGAAAATCAGGATGTCGCCTCCGTCGTGACCCCTCGGGTTTTCAACATCGAAGGTGTTTTATCCAACATTCACATTTCAAAAATTTAACGAGAATGTTTTTATCATTACACTGTAATTTACAGTATATATTTCAATTAAACAGAATAAGGCTACACTTTTTCCAACCACTCAGGTTTTCAGATCTTCTGAAACACCTGAAATTCATAACTATTCTGTGTTTAATTATAATATATCATTTTCTCTGATTTTTATTGCTGATACAGTAAAATATAAACATAATTTATTATACATCATGTAAACATCTAGATATTCGTAAATAGCAATTTGTCAACTTTCACAACACATAAACCACAACCTTCCTGTTGGCAGAAATTAATCCACAGCAACATGTTCATTTTTTTTATTATCACACTCGCAGCCTGAACAATGTCAAACACTCAAAGTTATCACAATTTGTCACCGACCAATCCCAGAAATTAGTTTGGCCGACATTATTTGCACATACGGAAGAATAACTCATGTTGTTTGCTGGCATTATTTACACGTACGCATGCGCAATACGATAACTTCTATCAGCCGTATACGGACAATGTTTGTGTGCAATGAAGTATAACGGACAATTTGATATGCTTATTATTATAAAGTAAACGATAAAAAATAATAATAAATAAAATTTATAAAAAAGGTACTTAATTAATAAAATAATAAAAACAATTTACTTTTTAAAAAGATTAAAACGATAAATAAAGTAATATTATTTATGATAATAGTGCTGATTAAGTCTTATCCTTGTCACAACATTAACATGATAAGTACAACACATTCGATAAAACTTTGTATCCTTTTCAGTTCTGCAACTCTTAATCTCACCTGCTAAGTCTAAATAACCATGGTCCACAGCCTCCCGAAAATCGATATGCATGTTCAACATTTTAAAAACTTGTCCCATATATTATATTTCATAAGGATAAAAAGTAGACAACACTCATTCTTTAATAATTATTATTGAGACCAGGAATTATTTACACCTATTTCAGTTGTAGCATCCTCTGTTGATAGGTACTTAATTATCTTGACACGCGCAGTCAATTAATTACTCATCATGTGATTAGGGCCTTAATAGCATTATATGATTAGCCGAATTCTGTGACCTCCCGCAAAAATCGATTAGTTAGGTGAATTCGCTAAACACAATTCATAAATCTTTTCTTTCGAACCCGTACACTTGTCTTATATTGATTATTATAAAAATCATAATGTTTATTTGCAATAAAGTAAAAAATACTTGTAGCGAAACAAATGACATTTTTACAATTTGATAAAATTACAGAAAACAATAACAGTTTAATCACAACTATTATTAGAATGTATAATGAACCTAAAATAAGTATTTAATTTTAATTTTACCTAATAAATTTTTATTTTTTCATAATTGATTATAAGAAGTTAATTTTAATTTTACCTTGTAAATGATAAATAAATATTTTTTAATTTTATTTAAAGCATTCCAATTATCGGCTGAAACATGTCGTTTTCAAACTTTTTACATTAAGTTATTATTTTGTCTTAAATGGTTTCATTAGTTTGATAGGTTATTTTACGTAATCCTATCTAAATTGAGTTTCATATAGCTGATATACTTCATTGAACACAAACATTGTCCATATACGACTGATATAAGTTATCATATTGCGCATGCGTATGTGTAAATAATGCCATCCAACAACATGTGTTATTCTACAGTATGGCAAATAATCACTCCGAATTAGTTTTGTATCATGTTGTTAATGATAATAGATGGTTGGCAATGGCATTTGTGGATGTCACAAACGATGTGTTATTTCGTTCTGTTGCTACATATTTTCCCCAAGTACTTTTTTGAAAGATAGCTGGAAAAGACATTAAAAACATGTTGACCTTTGTTGCACTGCAACTAAAACCAGCCCTGGGATAAAATGCAGCCCAGGTAAAGCCCTGGTAAATAAACAATGCCTGGGAGGTCTGTGGTCAAAGTAAATGAATGTAATTTGAATATATTATCAAATACTAGTATATAATGATAAATATGTAACATAAAAATTAAAACGATCGAGTGATAAAGTGAAAATACGAATTTATTACCATAACTTCGTAAGACGGCCATATTGTTGGGTAAGTAAAGAGAGGTAATTCTTAAAACTTCACAGAGAGAGAGAGAGAAATAATTCCAATAAACTCATGAAACCTTCTAATCAATAAAATAAAGAATTCCAGTGACTTATATCAATGACTTTGAAGAACAGTTTTCTGAATACAAGCATGGAATTTTAATAGTATTACACGTCCGCGATATGAGAGGGAGAAATCTAACACCAGTGAGTCATATAACAGATATATATTGGATCTTATCGTGACAACATTTTTTCAAATAATGTATTGAAATTTGTTACATAACATTTTATCGTTGTAATATATTGACTTTCAATATTAGTTTTTCTATAGAAAAATACCTTTATCCTGTATTATTACGAATAATATGGTCCCGACCCGTTAAGCCAATTAGTGCAGACGGTAAGCCAATTACTGTGAATTCAAGTGTGACTTAAACTCATGAGGTGCTGGTAATTATCAGATTATACGGCACGCTTGTTGATTATTGAGGAACTCGGATAGTGATTTGAATTGCTCTTTCGACCATTAGTTCCTCACTCTAACTGATGAGGACTAATATTTTAAATAATTGTAAATAATTCTAAACTTTAAAATTAAATAATTATAGGGCCGAAAGTTACTTGGTGCAGACAGGCTAGTAAATAAAAAATAATAATAATAAAAAAAAATAAATAAAATAGATTTATTAGCCTGTCATTATCCACATTTTTTTCCTAAAATGGGTGAATTACATGTGTAACTTTACATTTATTATATTTTGTTTAGAATTTGTTTTAGAAAGCCATAGTGCTTTTTCGGTTAAATTTACAAATTTATAGAAATTAAACTATGATTTATTTTATTTTCCAAATAATTGTCATGGATCATAGCACCATGGAAGTCTTAGAGTAATGAAATTTAATTTAAGAGTTACCTCTCTTTACATACCAAACAATATGACTGTTTCACGAAGTTACGATAATAAATTCATATTTTCACTTTATTTATCACTCGACCGTTTTAATTTTTTTGTAACATATTTATCATTATATATTTGATAATATATTCAAATTACATTCATTTACATGTATCTTGACCACATACCTCCCGTGCCTTTTTTTTTATTTTCCCAGGGCTTTACCTGGGCTGTATTTTATCCGAGGGCTGGTTTTAGTAGTACCCTTACAATGTCTTGTTTATTAAGACTTGTTAATAAATTCTTCATGTGTTACAGATTATGGACCTATTGAAATTCCACCAGCTCCAGAAAAAGTTGCTACATATGAAGTTAATGGTCCGAGGTTAATGATTACACACATTGTAAATTACAACTTTAAGTCTTATGCTGGAACACAGACCCTAGGTCCATTTCACAAGGTAAGTGACTCGAGTGAAGAGAATATATACAGGCCCAGTCATGTAAAAAAAAAAGTAGTTGGGGTAAATGAAAGAATTTTTTTCCCCCTAAAAATCCAAAAATCATTGAGGACAATTTTAACATACCTTACTTTTTATGGCACTGTGTTTGTGACAATGTAATTTTTAAAATCTCTGTTTTAAAGTTTGATGAATTTGGATAAATTTCAAATAATTGAGCTTTTGTTCTAACTAAAAATTAATATTTTTATCTGCAATTATCATAAAATGTATCTACAAGTATACATGATAAGCATATGACCTAGTTATGAAATTTGTTAGGCATCATAAGCAAGAAGTCATAGAAAAACCATAATAGTCCTGTTTCACCTCTGACAGTTTGACAGGTAACAATTACAGGGGCCTTGTATTGTAAGCTTGTTGTATTGAAGATGATGTCTGTTATATATGTTCTTGTTGTTAATATAATAAAATGTATACATATTTACAGCAGCACATCACGAAAAATATGTTTTATACCACATGCTTATGTGAAAGCTATTGCTTGCTTGAGCAAAAGCTATTCCATGCTCATGGAAAAGTTTTCACTTATTAACATGTGAAGGTAATTGCATGCAATAACTTTCAGGTGAGCACACCATACATATTTCATTAAGCTTTTAGTAAATTATTTTTCAGAGTTTTACATCTATTGTTGGTCCTAATGGCAGTGGTAAATCCAATGTTATTGACTCCATGTTGTTTGTGTTTGGTTTCCGTGCCAACAAGATTCGTTCCAAGAAGATCAGTGTTTTAATACATAACAGTGAGAATCATAAAGACATAGAGAGTTGTTCTGTCAGCGTACATTTCCAGAAAATCATAGATACAGGGGTATGGTTTTATTAATAAATCAAAATGTAGAGCTGAAAAGATACCAAAATCAGCATTCAAATATTGTTGGGACTGTTATTCGAATAATATTGAAATATTCATCAAAGAGAAACCGCACCTTTACTTTCAGTGGTTTTGTTTGCCTAAAATTACTACCGAATAGAGGTAGTTTTTCCTTGAAAAATGAAACCACTGCGGTAGCTCAGTTGGTAGAGTGCTCACTCCGTAAGTGGGAGGTCGTGGGTTTGAACCCCGGCCGGGTCTGACCCAAGACTTGAAAGTGGGTAGTGACTGTTCTTTCGCCAAGCACTCGCATTATGAAAGTCACAGTTCTTGCGGATGGGAACTTAAAATAAACAAGGTCCTGTGTCACGGCGTGGCACGATAAAGAACCCTGCTGTATAATGCCATCAGCGCAACGCACAGGCAAAATTTCTGCACTTTCGCCTATAGCTGGCAACATCTCGATATAAGTGAAATATTCTTGACTGGGACGTTAAACACCATTACTCACTCACTCACTCCTTGAGAAATGAGACTAAAATTTCTCAATTTGACAACTAAAATTGCCCAAAAGGCAACAGTGACACAATCAAATAGTTTTAGTTAAATCCAGTTGTCCAAAACTGTTCTAACAAACAAAAAATGTTAGATATTGTCCCAATATAAGATCTTTGCAATGAATTTCAAAATTCTGAGCGTAAGATGTGACATAAAAAGGGTCCAAATTTTTCCAATCTGAAAGGTGGAAGGTAGTTTTTAAAAACCATTGCAAAATCACTGACTTTAACAAATCTACTTGGGATGGAAAAGATGTATATAGCATAACACACATATAACAATTACCCTTTTATGTATTCCTCATGCATTTGAAGGCTATTTGATGATACCGAAGCCATTACCTCTTTATTATTATTCCAAATAAAGCTGAATTTCATAATTGAGACCACGTAAGCAGAAAACTATGTGTTGTCAGTGATTTTCTTAACAAAAAATTGTTGATAACATTATGCTTTGAAAAAACTGATGTAAGAAAATCCAAGGCAGTAATCACATTAAAAAGGAAACAATGTAATGACAGTGTAATGGTAAGATCTGCCTGATAAAACACTTCCATTATGCAATATGTACTGTTGTGTCTTAGGATAACATATACCTTGTAGAAGTTTGAAGTGCCAAATTCACTTATTTTTAACCCCCTGATTTTTCAGATCTAAATTAAAACCCTTAACTTCAAATGAAACTTTAAAATGGCAATATCATGTGAACATTTTCTATATAGTTTCACACAAACATTAAGGATATTGATCTGTTAGTTTGTTGGCAATTCTTTACCTGTGTTTGACCTGCCTTATTTTATTTTATTTTTTTTTACTTTCTTATTTAGCCTGGAGATGATGAATTTACAGTTGTACCTAACTCTAAGTTTGTGGTTTGTCGTACTGCATTCCGTGACAATAGCTCACATTATACAGTGGATGGTAAGAAGGTCACATTTAAAGATGTAGCAACACTTTTACGCGGAAGCGGTATTGATTTGGTTCACAACAGATTCTTAATTCTTCAGGTAAATGTTCTTCATTAAACTTTTGCTTTATTTTACAAGTAAAAGAATAGCTTTTTTCTCTAAATCAGATTTTTTAGGGATACAAATCTTTTATCTAGTTAAGTATGATAAGCAACAACAAATTAAAGTTTAAAAAAGTGAATGAATCACAAAACTTTGTGCCCTTTTTGACTTGTCACATGACTTCTGAATATTTAAAATCACGTTTTTAAGGTAAAAATCATAATTTTTCTCACTCACAAAGTAACTCGATGATCAAATAAAACTTTTACTTATGGTATATTTTATTCTAATATAACTCACTTGCATTAGCACTGACCAATCTGATGGCACAAACATAAAGTATGTGATAAACATAACAAAAATCACTTCCTGCAAAGAGTAACTGATGTTTTTTTTCTTTTTCTGATTCATACATGTTGATAATCATATCATGTTTTATTATCATACATGTATACGTATGATAGGGAGAAGTAGAACAAATATCAATGATGAAATCAAAAGCTCAGAAAGAAGGAGATGAAGGCATGCTGGAATATCTGGAGGATATTATAGGGAGTAATAGATTTCAGGAACCCATAGATATATTGTCTAAACGAGTTGAAACACTGAATGAATTCAGGGCTGAAAAGGTAGGTTGCACTAGACATTCACAGTTCATTTACTCTGAGAGATTAAGGATACAAATTGAATTTAGGACTTTAAGACTCATGTCACGTGCATGTAGTTGAGCAAAACATGCATGTTTATGCTTTTCTGATATATTGTTGATACTGATGAATTAATGAAGAGATTAATCATAACAATGCACAACTTCATTATGTGTACTATTAGCAACACATCAAGAAAATCCAACATGGGGTCAGGTCAGGACAAAATTGGAACAGACCAACGCCATTACTATATCACCTCACTAAAACAGTTATGTGGTAGGAGGACCTTGTTGGCCAAGTACCACCTACATGTAGGTTTGAATCCCAGGCATGTAAATCCTAATGTGAAAAAGTCATTTCACTTGCTTGAGGTCTGGTTGTCTCCATGCCCTCCAGTTTCCCAGCACATCCTAGAAAAGACCGTCTTAACTGGAGCATAACTGTAATTACCATGAATCCACTGCATTCCTTGTTGTAAGTCTTAAGTCAGAGAAATCTACAATTTTGTTTTCTTCTGGAATTTGTAAATGCTGTCTTATTTAGCTCATCTGTAGGATGAACATAAAACATAAATGTCATCATCAGTGTCTTTGATAAGTTTCTGATTGGAGATTGTTAAAAAACTGCAGTAAAACTATAATTATTTTGGTTTGGCAACTTTTTTGTTTTGTCTTTGTTTGAAACAATTTCACATACAGTGTGCATGTCTGCATATGTTATGTTGTTGTGACAGTTTTATTGATTTATTTCAGTTAAACAGAGTTAAAGCTGTTGAAAAAGAAAAAGATGATCTAGAAGGCCCAAAAAATGAAGCTGTTGAATTTCTGAGCAAAGAAAATGACATTGTGAAATTGAAAAATAGCCTGTACCATAAATACATGTAAGAGATTTTAAAATTACTTTCACTCCCACCATAATTCTGCTATTGTAGCTCATATGGTATAGTGGTTTGGTTTTTTTTTTTTTTTTTTTTTTTTTTTTTTTTTTTTTTTTTTTTTTTTTTTTTTTCCTCTCTCTCGATATGTTGATTCCTGAAGTTAATGAGGTTTGGAACCATGGTTGGATATGACCAAGACTTAATAGCTAGTGACTGTTCTTACAGCCATGCACTTAGTATTTAAAATTAAAAAAAAAACTCGTGTGTCTATGAGATAAAACCTTAACAACCAATGTCCAGTATCACTGTTGGCATGTCATGCTAAGTACACCTTCTGCACATTTTTATTCAACAATGCAAAGGTAAAAATTTCTGACACTGAACCTGTAGCTAACAATTCAATCACTGATACTCTAGCTAACAATCCAATCACTGAACCTCTAGCTAACAATCCAATCACTGAACCTGTAGCTAACAATCCAATCACTGAACCTCTAGCTAACAATCCAATCACTGAACCTGTAGCTAACAATCCAATCAGGTAAATCAATCCCAAGCATGGATCTTAGAAGTAACTCAGTTTCATGATTAAGCATTCAATTTTTATTTTGAAGAAAATGAAAAAAAAAAAAAAAAAGATATTTTCTGTTCTGTTATAGTCTTTTTAATTGTCACAACTTTATTTGTTCTTTATAATATTTTCAGAAATGTACCTTCTTAATACAATACTGAAAATGGATAGTCTTTGAGAACTGGAAAAAAAACAGTTTTTTCAGGTTTCCATTTATAGAGTTTTAATCCAAAGTTGTTTTTTTTTTGTAAGCCTTTTCACAAAAGTATGAGATATTGGTCATGAAATACATTGGCAAGTGGACAAGTAAAATATTTATACCCTCTACTGTATTTGTTTATTTTTCAGATCTGAATGTGCAGAAAATGAAAGTAAAGCTTCTGAGAAATGTAATGAAATAAAGGAAGGAATGAAAGAAGTAACAGATAAAATAAAAGCCATAACAGATACAAAGAAGAAACATTACAAAACTTATACAGAAAAAAATCAGTATGTCAGAATCATTGTAAACTTTATAAGTTTGGGATCTAGCAGCTATTTGGTTGTCATAGAAACGGCTATGATTTTGATTTAAGCTTTACTTAAAAACCATGACCTTCCCCCTTTTTTTTTTTTTTTTTTACTGACTTTGATAATCATGGTGCTGATGCAGCTTTAGACATATCAGCGGTCTTGTTTGTGTTGGGTCCATTTAGTCCAACTTTAGATCCAAATATTTGCTTTGTGTTTTCATTTGGGGCATTACAATGAACAATTGTTATAAAACATGTATTGACCAAATTATCAAAAATTTTATTCATATTTTGAAAAGAATTTTTTTCTTTCTTTTTTTTTTTTTTTTTTTTTGCAGAACAAGCAACAACAATGATAATCCTAATTCTAATAGGAAATTAGCAGATCTTTTTAGTAATTTTTACTGAATAATAATCCAAAGTTCATACAAAAAAATATAATTTTTTCATTATCAGTAAAACAAATGTGATCATCCAGTTTTAAGATACAAACTTTCATTTTTAATTTTTTGTTGTTAGAGAGTATGATAACCTGGTTAAATTATGTGAAGAAAATAAAGAGAAATTTGCTGAATTTGAGAAGCAGGATGTAAAATGCCGAGAAGATCTGAAACATTCAAGGGCAAAATCAAAGAAACTGGAGAAAGGTCTTGAACAAGATAAGAAGAAGGTATGATAATGTACCCCAAATGAAGTGGATATGATGTAGTGTTTTGAATTACAATGGTCAAATTTGTTTAATGCCCCCTCCAAAGACATACATGTATTTATTTTTTAATCAGTTTTGCACATTTGGTTCATTTATGAATACATTATTCAATATCATTAAAACCTGAAAACTGTAGTTTGCAATTTGACAAGTCAAAAAATCTTATTGGTTTGTTTTGGGGACTTTGTAATGGCATCACAATACAATTAATACTTGTCGGCTTTTTTATATATATATAAATTCAGAAAGATTTCCTTTTTTGACTAACATAGCCAGAAAATGATGAAATCAAGCCATTCTTAACATTTCTGTAAATTACTTTTTCAAAAAATTTACATAGAATTTAAGGGATACATAAGGAAATTTCACCAACATTCCTGCTTTCTCTGTCTCTCTCTCACACAACACACACACAAACACTCACTCTCTCTCTCTCTCTCTCTCTCTCTCTCTCTCTCTCCTCTCTCTCTCTCTCTCTCCTCTCACTCTCTCCTCCCTCTCTCTCTCTCTCTCTCACACACTCTCTCTCTCTCTCTCTCTCTCTCTCTCTCCTCTCTCTCTCTCACACACACACACACACTCTCTCTCTCTTTCTCTCTCTCAAACAAAACAAAACTTTCATTGTCAGGGCAGTTGTTTTCGACATCCACTTCTATTAAACAAAAATTGCTAGACTCAAGTAAAAAAAAAAAAAACTTTTCAATTATAATTTACAGAATAACAATATAATGCAGCATAACCAGTACATCCTCCACTTAGTTAAGTATTTGTTTTATTTACAGGTAGAAGAACTGAAACTTGTACCAGAGCAAAGTGAGAAAGCTATAGCTGAATTTAAGAGAAACTGGTCAGACTAGAGGAGGACAAGAAAAAAACATGAAGAAAAACTAGCTGAAGTTATGGAGAGTTTAAAGTCAGAAACAAAGGTTCTTGATTATTTATATATACATGTACTACATGTATCTATTAACATCCTGTATTGGGAGTCAGTTGTTCCAAGCTTAAAAGTTTAATCAGCTGAATAATTTAAATTTATATCTTGTACATGTTACCTTGTGTACCACCTCAAGTGGTGTAGTGAATAAAGAATTTATCGTATAATGTATTTACATGTATGTATTTACAAACTTTATTTATTTATTTATCTACTTTTTTCTCTTGAAAAGATCTTTAGTAAGGAGAATTTTATGAAACTGAACCACAATCTTTAATTATTTTTTATACGCCCCTCTATGACGGACGTATTATGGTATGGAGCAGTCCGTCCTTCCGTCCGTATGTCCACACATAATACGCTAACTCAAGAATGCTTTGAGCAATTTTAATGAAACTTTTGTGAAATGTTTGTATCTAAGGCAGAAAGCTCCCTTTCGTTTTTGAGATTCGTATGTTTTCTCGTTGTGGAGTTATTGGCCTTTAATTGTCAAATTTTAGGCATTTTTTGGCATGTTGTACAATAACTGAAACTTCCTTTAAACTATTTTAATGGCTCTTTTGTGTAATATTTTTATCCATGACAGAAAGCACCCTTTCGTTTTTGAGATTCCTTTTTTTTTTTTTTTTTTTTTTTTTTTTTTTTTTTTTTTTTTTTTTTTTTTTTTTTTTTTTTTTTGTCACTGCAGAGTTATGGGACTTGAATTGTCATATTTAAGGCATTTTTCTGCTTGTATAATAACTCAAAGATGCTTTGAACAATTTGAATGAAATTTCTGTGTTATATTGGTATCCATAGCTAAGAGCTAAATTCATTTGAACTTTTTTTTATGAAACTTTCGTGTTATATTTTTTTCCTATAATCAAAAAGGTTTGTGAATAAACATTGAGAAATAAATTTGCTACTTTTGTTTTAAAAACATACGTTTCAGCTAAATGTCAAGTTGTTTAAGACATTAAAAAGGAAGTTTAAATATCTGATGGGCATATCATGCGCTCCAGGCGCAGCTGTTTATTTCAAATTGTTTTGGTCTTTGGTGTTTAAAATTTGCACAAATTTTAATTATTGATTATAATAATACATGTATATTACTTGCATTTACCATCTTAAGGATTGTATAAAACATTTATCTTTATAAACGTTTGTGTTCAGTAATGTTTTATCTCTGTTATTATTTTGTAAACATTATCTTTCTATTTTAGGAATTACAAGAAGAAAAAGATAAGAAGGAAGAGGAGTTATTAGAATTACAAAAAGAAGTTAACAAGACAAAATCACAGGTAAAATAAATATATGTAAAATAAAACTTACATAGTTCATAACGGGTAGAATGTTATGTAAATATTAGTTGGCTTCTTTATGAGACATTGATGGCAGCTCTTAATCCCAAAAAGTAAGATTGCTTCAAATGTGTGTATGAATGGTTTGATGTGTGGATGAGCTGGCCCCGGTTTCACAATTATTCCTTAACTATGATTTTTCTTAACTTAAATTTAGCAAACTTTAGCAATCTCTTTCTGAGTTACAAATAAACATTTATGATAAAGCAAAATAGGAATGCTACAAACTTGAAGTGATCTTCAAAATGACACCTTAAAGTACTAAATCTCTCAACAATTAACAAAATTATTCAGGTTTCAAATATGCCAGATTTAAGTTAAGGAAAATCTTAGTTAAGGAATCATTGTGAAACTGGTGCAGTTTAAACCAGTCAAAAAAAAAAAGGCTTCTTATGCCATGACTCATCAAAAGACTTATAAGTACATGAACATGCACTTGTGGATAATGGTTTTAATACCTTACCACCTGCCTTACAAGTTTTTAGCTTTTGTACATATATTCAAGATGCCTATAGCAAATCCTTATATACATGTAGCTCTAAATGAATCAGTTGAATGTTATGAAAAACTAACATGTTTAACCTTTTTCATTTCAGTTAAATATTGGCCAATCAGAATTGGATTTATACTTGAGTAATCAGAAAAGTGAAACAAGTCGCCTTGTAGATATGCAGAGAAACTTACACAAAGCACAAACGACTGTGAAAGACAGAAAAAAGTAAGAAGGAAAAAAACATTACATTTAGAAAAATTAGTGGTTTCATCAGTTTATGATTTATCACCAAATGCTACTATTGCAAATTATAAACTCTTGTGCTTGTACCAAAAATAGTGAAAAGCTTAACTAATAAAACATCTGTATATTATTTTGCAGTGAACTGGAAAGAACTGCAGAGAAAAAATACCTGAACTAGAGAAAATGATATCAAAGTCTAAAAAGATTTTAGAGACAGCCATAAATACTGATACCAAAGTTACTGAAGAGGTTAGTGTTAGTGTGACCACTATAATTCAGGGAATTAAGAAATAGGGAAATGAGCAGAAATGCTAAATAGGTGACCTTTTGCTATGTTTTAGAAATAGTCAGAATACATGGATATACCTTACAATTGAACTTTTAAAAAAATGTGTTAATAGTACTATAACTGTTCTGCAAATCAAAGTGAAAAATAATGAAGGCACATTGTAAATAGTTTGCTTTGTTTAAAAGTTAAAGTAATAGCTTTATAAACATCATTTCTTAAAAATCCAACAAATGTATTTACATTTCACTTATATAAAATTTATTTTGCTTTTTGATACCTAAGAAAGTTGAAATGCTGATGCCTTCATGTGCAGTACTGGAAAAATGTTACATTTATATTCAAAAGCAAGCCAAGGGTGTTCAAGTGGCGCAGTGGTTAGCGCTCCCGCCTATCACCAATGCGACCGGGGTTCGATTCCCAGCGTCATATGTGATAAGGTATGAGGTCACCTGCTTGAGCACGTGGGTTTTTCTCCGGGTTCTCCGGTTTTCCTCCCACAATAAGACCTCACGCGCGCTACAATTCGGGCCAACGAGCTAGATTAATATAAGTTGCACAACTTGTTTCTAAATCGTTGTAAAAGAAATAAAGTTTAAATTAAAAGCAAGCCACATTCATCAGTGTGCTTCATAGCTCATAAAAATATTAACCAATTAACTACTTATAATTTGAAAAGGCTTTCTTACTTCTGTAAACTGTTTCTGTGCAGAGCAAACTGAATGATCTGGTTAAACATGTCTTGTTGAATTTTCTTTGCTAAGCATTGGAAGTTACACTGCCTAACTATGTACATTTCTAAACAGTCCATTGTTAATTTTACTATTTTTAATTTTTCAAATTTTACTTTTAATGCCAGTGCTCTTGGATTTTTCATTGACACTAACTTTCCACAGGAAAGTCACAATAGAAAATCCACTTTCACACAGAAAAATTTCACTTTCTCCATATCTTGGCAAGAAAAATATAGATGTGGGTAAATGAAAATTCAAACCAAGCAGAGGTCAAATAAATTTATTTACAATAAATGTTATCTGTAAAATTGGCGAATTTCCCAGATACGTCAGTATGATCTGAATGAACCAGAAGTAGTATTACACATAAAGCTGTTCTTCAAACTCTGTTTGTGTATTGTATATTACCATTTAACATTTCATAAAAAAAAACAAAATTTTTAAAAAGTCAGTTGTTTTTAACCAGGTTTTCGTAGAAACCTGGTTCTTAGATTACCGAATGTCGGCGGGCGTCAAAAAATGGTTTCCCGGATGATACTTGAAAATAAATGACATTTTTGAAAGAAACTTGGCACATACATGTATTGTGATAAGATCTTGGTTGGGATTGTTTTTGGGATAAATACATCAAAGGTCAAGGTCACAGTTGCTTGGTCATTTCACAAAATAAGCAACCTCTAGCTATATCTTGGCCATATATGTAAAGATAATGACATGGGTTTTTCAGTTTTTCATATTTTGTAGCAATGCTGAGGAAAATAAAGCCTAAATCAAGGGTCAAGGTCATGACCTACATTTTGACCTTTGGTTTTCTTCCTTCTGCACTAAAATGGCTATTGTTGCATGAAATTTACAATTTTTGGCATGAAATTGGCTATTTTTTGAAGATATTAGACCGTAGAATTCACCTATTTATGGAATTTTAGTTGTATTTTTCTTTCAAAAATTGTTATTAACAACACATAGATATTAAACAGTAAAATTGCTTATCATACACTATCTTACAGGTTGGTAAGCTACACCATCTTATTATTTGACTTTGTCTATGAAACTTTGTTTATACTCCTAATCACATTTAGTTATGTATGAGCAAGAATGCCCTACCTCATGTGACTTACATTTTTCATCATGTGACTTAAATTCTTATAATCTGTGACCTTATACATGTATTTGTAATTTAGTTTATTCGATTGTGACTTTTCCAGTGAGAAGGCAACACATGCAATTATCAACAGTGGCTTGAATTTCTTCAAGCCTTACAGTGCTCTAGGATTCCCATTTCCCGTCTCTCGTACCAAGTAAATTTTTTTATGCGGGGGGAAAGTGATAAATATTGACTTTCTTCTCTGGGAAAGGTGAAATTCATTACAAAAAATGGTTTGTAGCTTACAACCTTTATGATGGTGTATGATAAGCATATTTTACTGTTTAATATTTATATGTGTTAATAACATTTTTGAAAGAAAATTGTATGTTGGTGGCAACATTATTGCTATTAATTCATTGATCTTATCTGAATTTAAGTTGAGAGCTACAAGTAAGAAAAGTTGAAGAAGGAAGGAGTTCAATGCAAGCAGCTAAAAGTCAGGGTAAAGTTATAAGTGCTTTGATGGATCAGAAACATAAAGGCAGTATTCCTGGGATACATGGAAGACTTGTAAGTTTAGGATTATACATAAATTTGATTTTCAGTGAAATATAACTAACAGTTTTACCATATAATCCAGTAAAGTTGTGTAGAATAAATGGGTTTTCACTTTACTCAGGGTTTGGCTTTCACTAGTCCACTAAGCACAGTTTAGACAGGTTTTTAGTTTACTTAGGGTTTGGTTTTCCCTGATTTACTTATTACAAGTTTTTAGTTCCAACACATTGGTGGTTACATCATACTTAACCTTATAAACCAATGCCCTGTAACACAACTGGCATGGCACATTATAGAACTTTTTTTCTCCCTGCACATCGCCCTATTTAAAGGTCAAAATTTTTTCACTTCACCTATAGCTGGTGATGTCTTGATATAAGTGAAATATTCTTGACTGGGATGTAAAACCCCGTTAAACCAATCATATCAATCAATCTCTATTTTTCTAGGGCAGTCTTGGTGCCATTGATGAGAAGTATGATGTGGCGATATCAACTGCTTGTGGTGCTCTAGATCACATTGTTGTGGACAGTATTGATATAGCACAGAAATGCGTGGAATATCTGAAGAGAAATAACGTAGGCTGTGCAACGTTCATAGGGTTAGATAAGATGGCTAAATGGAAAGATGTCTGTCAGAGGAAAATCTCCACGTATGTACTGGATGTATAAACTTTGGATACATAGCTTTCTTATAATATTTAAGAAAGTTTCAATTTATTGAAATTATATGAAGTACTTTGTGCATTAACTTCATGTGTGCATCAAAAAATTGATTTTCAACTATTTTAAAATTTTACAAATGACACATACAGATGAAGAATGATTTATAGCATAATTCTCTACTCAAAAATAGAAACACAAAAAATTGTTGATTGCTAGTAATACAGATTACAAAAGAAATATTAAAAACCAAAAAAAAAAAAATCAATTAAAACATGTTTAAGATTGCTTTACAGGCTATCTTTTTATGTCATATTTGTTCCGTGTTTCAGACCAGAGAATGTGCCACGTCTGTTTGACTTGGTTAAAACTAAAGATTCGTCCATCCTGCCAGCTTTTTATTTTGCCTTGAGGGACACTTTGGTTGCAAATGACCTTGACCAGGCAACAAGAATAGCATATGGCAAAACTAGATATCGCGTTGTCACCTTACAGGGTCAGCTCATTGACCAGTCAGGTATGTAAACATACATGTAGTTATAATTAGACACACTAAAAATGTTAGTACAGTGAAAAACTTTATAATATGCCTGGATCACTTGGCTAACTCACTGATAGTCACAGTGTAACTCTTGATACGTCTTTCAATAACTTTGACATCTAGCTTTTGA
>CM056602.1:3594908-3663421 GCA_029721355.1 Tegillarca granosa | reverse complement strand
AACATGACAATATAGTAATAAAACGAGTGGTGATAACAAACATGACAATATAGTAGTAAAAGAACGGTTGGTGATAACAAACAGACAAATAGTAATAAAAGAACGAGTGGTGATAACAAAATGACAATATAGTAATAAAAGAACGGAGTGGTGATACCAAACATGGCAATATAGTAGTAAAAGAACGGTTGGTGATAACAAACACGGCAATATAGTAATAAAAAAACGAGTGGTGATATCAAACATGACAATATAGTAATAAAAGTACGAGTGGTGATAACAAACATGACAATATAGTAATAAAAGAACGAGTGGTGATAACAAACACGGCAATATAGTAATAAAAGAACGAGTGGTGATAACAAACATGGCAATATAGTAGTAAAAGAACGAGTGGTGATAACAAACACGGCAATATAGTAATAAAAGAACGAGTGGTGATAACAAACATGACAATATAGTAATAAAAGAACGAGTGGTGATAACAAACACGGCAATATAGTAATAAAAGAACGAGTGGTGATAACAAACATGGCAATATAGTAGTAAAAGAACGAGTGGTGATAACAAACATGGCAATATAGTAATAAAAAACGAGTGGTGATAACAAACACGGCAATAAAGTAACAAGAGAACGAGTGGTGATAACAAACATGACAATATAGTAATAAAAGAACGAGCGGTGATAACAAACATGGCAATATAGTAATAAAAGAACGAGTGGTGATAACAAACATGGCAATATAGTAGTAAAAGAACGAGTGGTGATAACAAACACGGCAATATAGTAATAAAAGAACGAGTGGTGATAACAAACACGGCAATATAGTAATAAAAGAACGAGTGGTGATAACAAATATGACAATATAGTAATAAAAGAACGAGTGGTGATAACAAACACGGCAATATAGTAATAAAAGAACGAGTGGTGATAACAAACATGACAATATAGTAATAAAAGAACGAGTGGTGATAACAAACACGGCAATATAGTAATAAAAGAACGAGTGGTGATAACAAACATGACAATATAGTAATAAAAGAACGAGTGGTGATAACAAACACGGCAATATAGTAATAAAAGAACGAGTGGTGATAACAAACATGACAATATAGTAATAAAAGAACGAGTGGTGATAACAAACACGGCAATATAGTAATAAAAGAACGAGTGGTGATAACAAACACGGCAATATAGTAATAAAAGAACGAGTGGTGATAACAAACACGGCAATATAGTAATAAAAGAACGAGTGGTGATAACAAACATGACAATATAGTAGTAAAAGAACGGTTGGTGATAACAAACATGACAATATAGTAATAAAAGAACGAGTGGTGATAACAAACATGACAATATAGTAATAAAAGAACGAGTGGTGATAACAAACATGGCAATATAGTAATAAAAGAACGAGTGGTGATAACAAACATGACAATATAGTAATAAAAGAACGAGTGGTGATAACAAACATGACAATATAGTAGTAAAAGAACGGTTGGTGATAACAAACATGACAATATAATAATAAAAGAACGAGTGGTGATAACAAACATGACAAATACTAATAAAAGAACGAGTGGTGATAACAAACATGGCAATATAGTAATAAAAGAACGAGTGGTGATAACAAACATGACAATATAGTAATAAAAGAACGAGTGGTGATAACAAACATGACAATATAGTAGTAAAAGAACGAGTGGTGATAACAAACATGGCAATATAGTAATAAAAGAACGAGTGGTGATAACAAACACGGCAATATAGTAATAAAACCTGTCTATAAAGGCCACTTAAGGGATGCGGCCAAAGTCGCCTTTATAGACAAGTTCTCTGATCAACGATCGTCAAAAATTATTATCTGAACCGTTCTTTTTTATTCATTTTAGTACCAAAATTAAACTGAATATAGCTTACCATATTGTTAGAAATTGTTTCTTTTATAACTTGAGATTAACCAAGAAAAAAAACATTTTTAACATCAATTTAATTACCATTTTTAGGAATTTACAAATCCTTTGCACCACACCGGCCTGGCAACATTCATATGTCTAAATGATCTATTCTATCTATTTTATTTTTTTGCTAATTATAGGGGTGTTGCATAGTGAAGTATTATTCTTAACACGCTTCCTTACACCTATACAAACATAATTAGGTCACTTCAGACCCATATCACACTCTTGCTAATTCAGACTTCAAAGGAAGTTGTTACATAATGAATTACATGGTTTAGTGATCAGAGTAGTAATTATCTGTGTCATTTGTAACTGTCAAATTTACTGTTTGCATATCTTTATTAAAAATAAATATTAATTTTTAATATAAAAATCGTACACAAACATAAAATAAATGATAAAATATTTTTTCTGGGCCGAATTTAATCGAAGTCGGTGCCGAATTGAATTTAAATTGATGCCAAAATCATATCGTTGCACAACCGGTTTATTTCCCCAGATACATTTGCTTCATAGTCTGATAACACAGCTTTGATTTGGGTTCGTCCTACACCATAACTTCCGCGAGTTTCCTAGTACTTAATTTCTCCTATACAGATTTATTAAACAATTCTACTCGCTGTTCTAAAGTCAATGCATTCCGTTTACTATGACATAAAGAAAAAACATCAAATATTACTGCATGTTATAAAATTGAAAAAATGTCAATGCCTTATCGGGATGTAAGATCTGTAATATAGCTTCAGCTTGTGTTTTGTTTACAATGACGCGGACCACATATATATATATATATATATATATATATATATATATATATATATATATATATATATATATATATATATATATATATATATATATCTTTTTTTCCTTAAGTTATACAACTTATCAGAATTACACTGAGTCTCGCTATATACACAACGATACAGTGGGCAGTAACAATTACAAAATAAAATAATAAAATAAAATAATTTTTGAAACCAAAATACATACATAATATTGTTAAGTATACTATTACTAAAGTGTTACATAGTTTATAAAATGCAAGCTGTTGGAAAAGCGCTTGTGCTGACTATTAATGAGTGACAAAAGCATGTGAAATTAATAAACATTTCATATTGTTAAATTAAATAGATTAACAGACTGGTGTTTGTGGAGAAAAATGACTCAAAAATTCATTTAAACGTATTTTTGATGCACTTACAAGAAATTTTCCCAGATTGCACAACTGTTTCACATTACTTGTACTTAAAAGCTGGATAAGTTTATTCATATTTGGATTTTTCCAGTAATATTGTTTGATTAATTGTTTTCTAAGCTCATCATAAACTGGACAAACTTAAATGAAATGAAACTCAACAGATCCTGTACAAAATTTACAATATTTTATATATCTTTGCACTTGTGAATATCGACCAGTTTCAACAGACACGCTATGTGAAGAGAGCCTAAATTTTGATAAAACCTTCTTGTATGTGGAAGGAATTGGTTTGCATAAATAAAACTGTAGCGTGAAATTGTCAATTAAATACCTATAAATAAAACCTTTAGAAGAGTTATAAAAATTATTGAATAAAGAATTCTGACATATATCCTGTAGTTTATGTCGTTCTGACAAAAATTGTGTTCGAGCGAAAGAAGTTGAATTTTTACCAATATTATATACTTTTGAAAAATATTTATTGTTCGAGCCAGCGGGGGTATTCGAGTTAACGAAGTTCGAACCATCGAGGTTTATTTCAAAGGATATTATAGTAAATTGGTCGGGACCAACAGCTGACTTCGAGTTATCCGTGGTATTCGAGGTAAAAACGTTCGAGCGATCGAAGTTTTACTATATATTAAATCATTAGATGAGCAACTATTACCATATTCCATGCTTTTGATACTTTGTTTACTTGTTGGAAATATACCACTATTCATTTGTAATTATCAAACACACTATGAGCACATTATATTTGTACCGGATTAGGCTCCGAATCATCCAGCTTGAGAAATTTAAATACAAGAGGCCCATGGGCCTTAACGCTCACCTGAGGTTATGGCCAAAATCATTTGCAAAATACATACCAAATTCTACTATACATGCCTATATAAGAAGTTAAAAGTTTTCAAGATAATTAACAATTTGAGTCTTCTTATGCATCTATGACCTTGACCTTGAAATATACAATCTTGAATCTTATATCAGAATGATCGCCATATCAATTCCTACAATATTCCAATATACATGCCAGTACAAAAATTTAATAGTTTCCAACATAATAAAAAAAATCAGTTTTTATGCACCTATGACCTTGACGTTTGAACAAATTACCTTGATCCATACATCAAAATGATCGTCATGCTAATACCTACAATATTCTAGTGTATATGCATATGCAAAAAGGTAATAGTTTTCAAGATAATTAACAATTGGAGTCTTCTTGTGCATCTATGACCTTGACCTTTGATTGTAAGACCTTGAATCAAACATCAGAATGATTGCCATATCAATTCCTACAATATTCCAATTATACATGCCAAAACAAAAAGTTGATAGTTTTCAAGATAATTAACATTTAAATCTTCTTGTGCATCGATCTATGACCTTGTCCATTGAACATATGACCTTGAGCCATATATCAAAATGATCATCATATCAATACCTACAATTTTCTAAAACATATGCGTATGCGAAAAGTTAATAGTTTTCAAGATAATGCACGATTTTAGTTTTTATAAGCAAAAAATAACATTTCAGGGGCAACAACTCCTACATGCATTATCATAATTATAGTTACAAAACTTTGTACCTTTTTAAATATCGTCATGCTGAACATTTTAACAAAGTTTTAATATTATATATCTCTTAAAATTTTGAAAAAATTAGCCTAAAACTGCAAAATTACAAAATAGGTCATGACCTTAAACTTTGACCTTGACCCCATTTTGAAGGTTATTTCAGGAAAAAGTCAAAACTGAAATTCCCATGTTAGTATCTGTTCAAACAGTCAACTTATAAAATTTAAAGCCATTTTAAAATTAAACGCAAAAACGCGTAACCCATTTTTCGACCGAATTTCAGCAAACGAACAAACTATAGATTCAAGACCCTAGAGAAGCCAAATATCACATCAGATTTTTCCTCCAATCATCGGTTTCGGAGAAGAACTTTTTTTAAGATTTTTGGACCCCTAGGTCACCTTGACCTAGTTTTAGTAGCCATGGCAACGCCATGAACAGATCTGAATTGCACCGGCCCCTATATGCTTCTGACCAAGTTTCATTGAAATCTGTTCGGCAGTTTTGGAGGAGAAGTCAAAAATAGGTGTTAACACACACACGCACACACACACGCACGTACATACACACGCTGCGCCATGCCATAAGCTCACATGACCTTTAGGTCAGGTAAGCTAACAAAAATTATAACCTCCCTCCGTAATTTGCGTTTTCCCCAAAATATTGACTTTATGACGTCATGATTGCGTCATACAAGCAGATGCACCAACAACTTTGCAAATTATAAACTAGATACTGTAAGGTACCAGAAAAAGGTAGTGTTAGAGGATCCTGTGGCGGGTGCACGGTGGGTCCACCTAGCCCGCGGACGTCATTACCCCTTAGAAACCGCTTACGTCGGTTTCCTGACAAATAGGTCAAATATTCAGTCTGCCGCCATATTGGTCTTACTTGACGTAAATGTTGTCATTTGTTTTCTTTATTAAAAACGTGAAAGTTATTCAATATTTAGGATTAGTCTTAAGATCTGCAGTCATAAATGATGGTCGTGATGACAGCAGCGAATTCTAGTTTTGTGAATCTGCAGGTTCATCATATCATTTGTGGATATGTTACGCTGATGACAGGGAAATGTCCCCACTCAAGTACAGGAACATCAGCGGTTTGCTACAAGCTGGAACCACTTTATTTTGGTTTCTGTAAGTTGATGTATTGTTGATAGTGGTAACAACGTGTAATTGATCGATATTTTTGAACGAGTTAACGTTTCCGCTTCGAACTCAGATGCCTCATCTTTGTCCAAACATATCTTGTCCCTTCCTTGGCTTGAAGCCATCGTCATTAATATTTTAAAAAACAGTCGTGAGCAATTAGTGTGAGTTGTACCGCTCCTATGTGTTTGCATGTTTGCAAGCTCCGTTTGAAATTAATTTAAATATATGCAAGTGATACATGTACGTACTACACACATGCACACCGAACGATTTAGAAATGGCGGTGAAACTAGCGTGCAAAGGTACCGGCGGTAGTTATGGGCATCCAGCTGCATTGTATTAAGATTAATGCGCAGTTCGTACTCTCTTTCATGTGTGAAGTTGTATAAAAAGATAAGGTTAATGTTATAAATATTGTAGTTATTTTTAATTAAATAATAATTTGAATTTAATTATAAGGAATAATTGCATTTTTTTTCGGTCTATGGAGTCATAGACAGAATTTTTTGGTGTACGCGTATGAATAAACCGCTTCGCGGTTTATGCCACGTGCACCGAAAATTCTGTCTATGACCCATATACCGCAAAAAATTGCAATTACTCCTTAATTAACATATGAAAAGAATCAATCTGATTGAACAAGGTAATGGC
The DNA here is from genome assembly GCA_029721355.1 of Tegillarca granosa. Lineage (NCBI taxonomy): Eukaryota > Metazoa > Mollusca > Bivalvia > Arcoida > Arcidae > Tegillarca > Tegillarca granosa. Next base: position 3,656,870 of record CM056602.1, on the reverse strand, counting down.
TGATTAACTTTCTGTTCATACACCCGTCAACAGGCCTCTATCTCTCTCTCTCTCTCTCTCTCTCTCTCTCTCTCTCTCTCTTTTTTTTTTTTTTTTTTACCTTTTAACTTTTAATAATAATGAACAGCTTTTATATTTCAAAATCAAAAATAATGTTTCTAGGATGGTCTGATGTGGCAAAACATGTAGAATCTACACATATCATTTCTATGTATGGGTTTGTTATGCTAAAAAAATAATGGATTTTAGAATGCACGAACTTGTTGGGACTTCTAACATACAACAACATCGCAAAAGGTAAAATGCCACTAACGTTTATTTATAATAAGTTTAATAATGGTTACAGTTTAGAAAAAAAAACATTAAATACATTATTATTTCTAATAAACCTAAAATGCAACTATCTATGGTATATAAAATTAATATTTTTATTTTATTTTTTCGCAATATCTTGAGAAATTGCAGGCTGGCTAATGGAACTCGCCAGTGTACCACGTGATCAATACCTCTTAACGTTTGTGCGGAATGAATGAATAACGATTATGTCAAATATTCCCAAAAACATCGCTATTACTAGAAAACATCACTTTATGCAATTCAATTGCCAATAGAAATAATTGTCCCGCACAAACGCTATGAGGTATCACGTGGTACTCTGGCGAATTCCATTGCAAAAAGCTGTTGACTGGTGGATTGCGAAACGGAGAATTACGTATCGTGGAAAAAGGAATTGGATATCGCGGAATGTAGAATTGATGATCGCAGAATAGAGAATTCGGGATTGGGAATAGAGACTAGGCGATCGCGGAATAGAAAATTGGACATTGTAGAATAGAGAATTGCGGATTGTAAAATAGAGAATTACGGATTGTAAAATAGAGAATTGCAGATTGTACTAGAGAATTGCGGATTTTGGAATGGAGAGTTGTGGATTGCGGCATGAAGAATTGACAGTTTGTGGAATGGAAAATGCTGTGGCCTGGAAAATTACGAATTGTGGGCTGAAGAATCCCAGGTTTGTGGATAGAGGAATGGGTTCAAACTAGTAACATATCTAGCTTGGTACACACATACCGTATTTAAGTTCAGAATTTTAAAAAATATTGTAGTTGTAAATGCATTGTCAAAAGGCCTTACTTAAATACCACAACACTTGGAATAGGATATTGTAAATTATGAAGTATTTGTTCATTTACCCTGGTTTTTTTTCAAGTTGTCGCTTCAGAAAATTCTAAAGACAGTATTCAGACAGTATTCTTACATACCAAAAAGACCATAGAATATACGACACAAGATCCTTTCAAAAATTGATGTTAATAAATCTTCAACTAATTATGGTGCTTGTAATCCGCGGGACTCTTGTTTCCGGTACGTACTTGGATGATAGGGAATCGCGAACTATTAAGAAATAAACGAACCCATTTAATACGATATAGATCGAGTTTCTTCTGTTGTCTTCATTACGGTAATGATTTTAATAATTATACATTATAGATATGCCTTGCTCATTAATTCTTTTATGTGTGGGTATTTTTTTAATAATGAGTCAAAAATTAGATTTTTACAATGAAAAGGAAACTTTGTTATAATTCTGAAGATGAACTATTATTGTCTAAAGAAATCGATACAAAGTGCCACCTTAATAAAATGTTAGATATATATTTTCAAAGGTTTTATAAGTTTGATGTTTGTTAGTCGTTAGATACGGCTTGAGATTTTAAATATTAGCAGTGTAGGAAAACTACGCTGAGTAATTAGGGTCCTTTAAACACAACAAACAGCCGTTTTACTTAGTATATTATCTGTCATTATTGCAAGTGCTCAAACAAAGTCGCGAATTTAACCTCTTCAAGACTTGTTTTTTCGTTCTATCTTTTTCGATTTACAGTCAATGTCAATTTAAAGGCCCAATTAAGGAAAATGCATATTGCTTGATTACTTCATAAAATTACAGAAATATGAAAATTTCACCGATATTTGTAATTGTGTAATCATAGTCACATATATATACGTGTGTAATATTTAGACAATATTAAGATGCATCAATGTTCTTAATGAGCAGAGACCGCACCATAAATATATCAAATTGCCTGAATTTTGTATGTCGCATTGACAGATACTGTTAAGAAACACAGAACATTATTATTTTAGAACAAATAACGACTGAAGTGTTATTTCTAATTTTGATATCCGGGTGGTCTCGAAGTTTAAATAGCATTTTTCCCATGCATATTATTTTTTACCGAGCAAGGGTGAAAACCAATTGTCGCAACAAAAACATTAACAAGCGTTATGTAACTCATGTAGATTATACTATAACGAAAAACAATTTCAGATCAAAAATAAGTAATGCTGTTATCTGTTATTTATTACACTTTAATTAAACGGTGATAAAAATGTCCGGTTGTCGCCAATAACTTGAGTCAGGCTTATCACTTCTTAAAATGACTGTTGTCTCCGTTAAGGCTTTAACAAGCGTGATCGACAGATTTTTATTTTATTGCGAATTAGGCAATGATGTTCAATCCTAATCGATACCAATTACAATATCCATTTGTCATAATATATTCAAATTCAAATTTTATCATCCGTTATATTAACAACCCTTCATAAAGAACCTTCATCAAAAAGAATTTTATGAGTGGTAAGCTTTGTTCTACACCGTATTACTTCGTATAAAAGTTAAAACGGCGGGAATATTTGGTTTGTACATGCAAGAAGTTCATAGTTTTATAGCATTAAGTACATTGAGGCATAATGAGACTCGAATTTTTCCTCAGTTTTGCAAAAGGAGAATGCATTAGCTATACTAGAAATATTCTATTTTACATAATTACAAGCCCAAGAATAGATTTAATCATGGTAAATACTTAAAAACGGATGTAAATAAATTCTTGTCTTTTTGACAAAAGTCATTATCCTTTGCCTAACTAACAATATTTGGCAGATATTTTAATAATGAATTATAATAACAAAAATTACAAATAGTATATTTTGACGATTTTCTTGTTTTTCATGACAGCAAATATTGTTTATTACCTTTGGTAATGGATACTGATGCCTAAAGATCTTAATAATTTCTTAGAAGTAATGGTTTTGCCAAAAGAAAACATTTGCATTTTACTAGATATATAAACATTGTTCTATGCTTCTTTGTTTTAATAAAGGGTTGTTACTTTCAAATAATCTCGTTAACAAAAATTTTAATATTAAAGATTGAAGAACCAGTACTGCAAAAATAAACATTCTCTCAGAGTCGCAAACAGTCGTAATTGAAACTGCTTTTTTCATTCTGGAAAGCTTTCAACATTGAGTAACAAGCAAAGTCATTTCTTTAAGCAAAATTAAACTATTGGTCAGTTCATTTTTACCTGATTAAACATCCATTTACCTTTATAAACGTCAAAAGCTAAGCAGATACTTATTATTTCCATAAATTTCATCTGTTCCTTAGCCGTCTGTTAATTAAATTAGATTTTGCGTCCACATTAAGAATATTTAACTTATATCAGAATGTCACTAGCTTAAACCTGACCTCCCAAATAAAGTACGTGCACTCTACACATTGAGCCAAGGTAGTGGTACTTGGTCCTATGGTGCATTAAACACATTGTGGATCAAATTGTACGTTTTTCTGTTAATGCACATCTTCTAGGTCTGTTGGTATCTGTGTCTTTTTAAAAGGATTCACATTCATATTACTGCCTTGTTAGCAATAAATGTGTTAAATTTAGTATGCTTACGTAGGTACATTTGTTGAGTTCTTTAAATTTATAATTGAATTGATGTATCTGTTCAATTATAAAGAACTCATCGAATATACTTAGGTAAACATTCATTGATTTTAGAGAACAATAGAGATTCAGTAATGCCATTAACTTCCGCAACTTTTATAAAAGCATAAATTTTCAGTTAAAACTGGCAGAGTCGATGTTTGTCGCATTATTTGAGTTGCTTGCAAATGCTTTTTTATTTTTAATTATTTATCTATTTTAGTATTTTATTTATTTCATATTTTTATGCCAAAAACTTTGTTAAATCTTTTAGTTCAAATCATGGGCATAAATGGATAAAAAGTCATTGAAAGTTTAATTCATGTTATCAGTGTTTTGTTTTATTTATGTATTGATTGGACTTACAATTAAACATTATTTCCATGATCAAAAAGTTGCTTTCTTATGTATTTGAAATCTTAAAAAACCAAAGAATCAGTTTAATCAAGATGGCTTTTGTTGTTGCCTCCTCTATTGATACACAGTGCAAGTGAAATATTTAAACTAACGCGATAGAATTGCTACAGCAATACTTTATTTTAAAAACTAAATCAAAGCAACTTAATCTTCATGCATTGTTTATTTACAATCCGTTATCATGATGTCAGAGGTCATTTATATTAGCATTTGAAATATTATTGGAGAAAGTCGTGTGGAAAATTTTGTTATTTTTGAAATCTAGAAACCTCACACTTTCAAATTAACACCAGTCCTACTTCTTACAAATGACTTCAATTTTCAACCCTCTGTAAAATTAAATGGGCCTTTAATTTGACATTGACTTTTGTTTATGAGTTATTTGTTGTTTTCGCTTTTGCAAAGCAATTTATTCGTTATATTTGAACATTGCAAATTTTTACTGACAGAAATTTTCGATATTAACAACTCAATTTAATAGAAAGGAAGCATTATTATTATTATTTTAGCAAGAATGGGCTTTTGAAAATAAAAGTCTAATATGCATAAAGACAGACTTAGAAAAATAGAAAAAATCTCTTAAACCTTTAAATATTGACGTTTTCAGAATAATGGGTTTAATATATTGCTAATGATTATATATAGAGATTACTGTTTGTAAATCTCCAAATCGTACAGCAACCTCAAAAACAGGCGATAACATTTTTCTATGAATATTAGCTGTATCATTTTTGATCAAAGGGCAGGTAACTCAGAAGAACTTGCCATCGAACAGAACTTAAAGATCGTTGATCAACTGTTCCATGCATACGCATACATTTGAGATTTTTTTTAATTAATTCTGTCACTATCTAAATTGTATTTTTTTGCTTGTGCCATCGGCTGTATGAAGTATGATGCTTCAAATGAGATTTTTATCAGGTTCTCTTTTTTTAATTTTGTAAGTAATTGCTGTATAGTAGGTTTTCTAACACACTGATTTGTATGTTTACTGAAGCTAATGATGTGTTACTTTTGAGGATCTCATTACACAAAGTAGACAGACTACTGACTACATTGACTAATAGAGAATTCAAAGTCATGTATAACCTACAAAATAGTACCTGTTAAAGCTGCATTAAGTTTATCAATTTTCTGATTTTTTTTTTTGATTTTCTAAAAATATATTTTTTTAAAAATAGATATCTTCTAACCACGATCCGTGACATTCATTTTCTAAAATTTCATTTCTTTTAGCTGTAAATAAATGGAATCTTCTGACCGGTTGGTCAGTGTTCTACGATGGTAATTATGAGCTAGGAGCATGCGCTCGGATGTACGAAAAAGCCTAGAATCGAAAGTGAAACATGAAAGATTGCATTAATTGTCCTTCATTGATATCCAGATGTATTTGAAATGGTGTTATGTATCCCTTACTAAGTCACAAATGACAAATTCAACGAAGTCCTGTGTTTAATTTATCGTATTTCACCGTTTTGAAAGTTGTGTTTAAATGACCCGGGTTTTGATGACGTTCTAATATTAGATCCGAAATGCTGCATCTCGCTGGGTAAATACTGTAATTTCTGTATTTATTCGAGCTTTAATCGTTGAACCAAATGTAACATTGTTCATTAAGAACATCATTAATTAGATTAGCACCGTTTTAATTTTTTCTTTGGAAAACTTAATGCAGCTTTAACATCCTTTATGTAATAAATTGAAAACAACCGACCACCTCAGTTGTTCAATGATTGATCGACCATCTCGAGACTGGAGGTCGTGGGTTCGAATGCCGGTCATATATATAAAGACTTAAATTTGTGATACTGCTTCCAAGTCTCGCGTTCGGCGTTAAAATGACACAGTATCGACTGGTTCAACCAGTACCAGGATAGTGTGACTCGGGGAGTGGTATGCTAGCACCTTAAGACAATAGTTGCCGTGAGTGAGTGTTAATGCAAGGAATACCATAATACACACTTGCCCATCTCACGCATACACGAAAGTTGTTCTATGATTAATCCTTAGTGATTAATTATCTTGTCATAGACGCGAATAGCTGGACAATCACTGACGTGACGTTAAACAGTATATCTTCAATTCAATTCAAATTAAAGAAAAAGCCGAAAGAACCAACAACAGTATCGGTTCGATTGGCCCCTATGCCTTTTTGCTCAAAGTTGCTTTGCTCGTTTTCTTCTTCTTTTTTTTAATAAATGTTGTATACAGTAAGTATTTCATTTAATGAGATTAGATTTTGAAGACCGTGTTTGTAACTGGAACATAGAAAGATTTGGAGAAATATTAACTAATTCATTTTTTTTTAATTTGAAAGATATAACTAGATTAAGGGAAGAAATAAACATTGAGATTATTGTTATCAGATTCGGTATTATTAACCGGTAAAGTTCCTAAGTAGAAGGCAATGGTAACTGTTGTATGTTTTAATAAACATGTATTCTGTACATGTATCATGTCCAATATGGATATTACAATATTTCTGTGGTTTGGAAATTTTCAACTTTTGAATACAAAACTTGAACCAAGATCAGAGTTGTCTTTAACAGTTTAGAGTTATGTTGATAAATACTGTTTTATGTTTGTTCGCCCCAGTCAGGATTCTTTCACTTATTTCGAGGTGGTCAGTTCTGGGATGGTGGAGGAAACCGGAGTACCCGGAGAAATCCACCGACCTTCGACAAGCGAACTCACAAACTTCCTCACACTAGGATCTGTCCCGAGTGGGAATTGAACTAAGATAGTGGGAGGTTCTGCGATCCGTAAACTCGCGCCTTGGACCACTCGGCAACCGGGACCTCATTTTAGCAATTATAGATAAGGAGTGCCATATACCATTTAAGAAAAAATATTATGATTTAATGCATTCAATACATTGTCATATAGAGCTTTTTGAATGTATTGAATGATAAATTTTAAAAAGGTATATGCCAGGAGATTAATTCAATTACCAGGAGGTGAGTTTTTTTAAATTACGGATTAAGATGAAATCATCAGTAATTACATTTATGTAAAAGAAATTTAACCCAATACTTGTACTAATATATCTTAGTGCATTTTATTGTGGGTTCTAGTGTATTTACCCTTTTTTTAAAAAAAAGGAGAGGGTTATCTCTCTGGTTTTATTCCTTTTTTTCAAATTTGTAAATTAACACGGTTTAATAGATTGAAAATATATATTAAACCGATTTATTTGAGTGATTCTACTAGCGTAGTATTAATAAAGGGAAGTAACTGTTGCTTGTAGCTGTATGTATATAATGTAATGAACATGCGCACTGTCTGCGTTTTCAAAGTTTAATACAGTGTAAACAAATCTGTCTGTAAAAAGTTTGTTTGTATATAAATCAATTATTTAATAATATTATTGTGGGACGGACATTTTAACTTAAAAGCTTACTTACCTGTGATTACCTGTTAAATTGTGTTTAAAGTTGCAATCATGCGGCAAAAAGAAAGCCTTCAAAGAAAGCAGATGGCATACCAAAGAAAAAACAGAAGACAAATGCAACTGAACCAAGGGACGCTGGAGTGATTCGGCAGGGTAATGGTAATAACAATATTTCGTTAGAAAATATTTGGGGGGTTGATAACACCATTTCTTGTATTGATGTTGTTGATCAGCGTCCTTCTCCAGGACAAGTCGATGCCATTTTACAAGCACCACGTGCTAATACCTCAGCAATGCCTGACGTTGTTTGGTGTGCAGATGATGATATTACTGCACATACCCCAAACCAGTAAAGAGAGATAATGAATGAGTCTGGCTGTTTAGAATCCAGGTCAAGGGTACTAAAGGACAAGATACCTCCCATTGAAAAATGGACAGATGCATTTCTGTTGTTCACAAACATATACCCGAAAGAGCGGTCAAATTAACAAAATATATGAGCGTCATTCGGGATGCAGCCGCACACGGTCAACTGGGTTAGGTTGGTGTGCCTATGACGAGAAATTTCGCTTACGTCAGGCAATTCGATATCAATCTTGCACAACATTAAATTACCTACTCTGGCTCCGTTCGTTTTCTGTGCCAAGAAATTCAGATAAAGTGGAGTCAGGTGGTAATGTAAATATTATTATATTTAATAAGAATACAGGGGTTTGTTTTAGTTTTAATAAGGTAATTGCAATTGGTCCAACTTCATGCATATTTGCATGATCTGCAGAGGAAATTACAGAACAGGTGCCTCTGCTAAACAAGCCAGACTTCAGTCTAGCTAAACTATCAACAAAAATAGACTGGAATTAGAATTGAATGACTATCTCGATAATAACACTGCAAATCATTTATTACAAGGTTTTAAATTTGAGTTTAAACTTCAATATACCGGTCCACTGGACAGGAATTACCACTCTCACAATTTAAAGTCGGTCAATGATAATTTAGAGGTGACCTCGCAAAAACTCGTTAAAGAAATAAGAATGGGACGTGTTTCAGGGCCTTACAGTACATCCCCTATTGACAACCTACGTATTTCTCCATTAGGATTAGTTCAAAAAAAAAAAAAAAAAAAAAAAAAAAAAAAAAAAAAAAACTCCCAGGGAATGGCGATTAATACATCATTTATCTTATCCAGAGGGAGAGTCAGTTAACGACTTTATTGACTCCCAATTGTGTTCAGTCATGAGCTGATAAATTCTACTATTGGTCTGAGTAAACCTTTTCATCATATAAGACTTTCGTCCTAATTAAAGGAGGATTTGAGAATGTGGTTTTCATTCTTTCGATCATTTAATGGTATTTTCGTTTTTCAAAACAGGTTGTGGGTGTCTAGTGCTGATATAAAACTTTTTACTGACAGTTCCGCTAAATTTTTTAATGGTTTTGGGGTTGTTTTTAAATGGTTCCTGGGCCTTTGGGTTTGGCCCAACTTCTGGTTTGAGAGGGTTTTACTAAAGACATCACTGTTTTAGAATTTTTTCTTATAGTAGTGTCGGTTTATATTTGGGGTGAAAAGTTGCGGAATAAGAAGATATTATTTCGATCAGACAATCAATCAGTAGTTGCAATTATTAACTCGCGTACTTCAAAATCAACTCTGGTATTAACACTGTTGCGTACATTTGTACTGCGTTATTTGCAGTTAAATATTACATTCAAAGCACAGCATATCAGGGGTTGTTACAACGTCTTATGCGACAGTTTATCACGGTTACAGATAGACAAATTTCGCAAGCTTTCTCCTTATGCGGACAAGCACCCAACACCTGTGTCGGACTGGTTATGGATGGTCTTCAGTCGGAGCTCAGACGGTTAATGCAGTGTAGCCTATCTGTAAATATCAAGCTAGCTTACCAGACAGCCTTGCAGCAGGTCACAAACTTCAGGAGATTTCTTAAGTTACCCGATTTGTGGCCAGTCCCGATAGATCATTTGTTGTTGTTCATTTCTTATCAGTCACAAAAAGGCTTATCGCTGTCAACAGTCAGTTCATACTTGACAGCCATTTCTCATGTTCATAAGGTTTATAACTGGACTGATCCTACATCTCAATTTTTGGTACAAAAGACTGTAACTGAACTCAGGCGTATACGGCAGGTACGCGATTCTAGAGCTCCTGTTACTGAGGACATGTTTCATAATATTTACTATATCTTAGATACTGTTTGTTGGTCGAAGTACAAGTTATGGTTATTTTAGGTCGGCTTATTGTTTAGCATTTAATGGTCTTCTTAGGATCAGCGAATTGGTGTACACCACAGCCGACATGGCACATAGACCTCTATTCTATAGCGATATAAGGGTTAGTACATCGGGGAGTAAAGTTGGACTTTAAGTCAAGATTCGTTTTTCAAAAACAGACCAGCTAGGGCGTTCTATTACACTTAGAATCCCTGTTATAATCGGAAAGTCAGTCTGCCCAGTGTTTAGTATTAAAAAATTTTTATCAGTTCGAAACCGGCCTGATGGTCTGTTGTTTATACATGAAGATTGCAGCTCGTTAACACGTTATCAGTTCAATGGTGTACTTAGGAAATCAATTATTAAGCTCGGCCTTCCCGTATCAGTCTTTAGTTCTCATTCTTTTAGGATAGGGGCAGCAACTACGTTGGCTCTAAAGGGGTTAGATCCATCCATAATTCAGAGCTTAGAGCGATGGAGGTCTGATGCATTTTCAAAATATATTCGCCTCGATAAACTGCATGGTTTTACTTAGCAAAACTATTTAATTTCAGTTTTTTTTTGTTGCTGTTTGGATATTGGGCTCGTCTATTATATATTGGGCATGCAGAATGGCAAGTAGACTCTTATCGAGACATCTACGTCTGGAATATTTAGGCGTTCATATTTCTATGTTTGGTAAAATGAACATGATATGAGAAGATGTTTTATTGACGGTCAGTCATAAGCTGACATATTTGCCTCCACCAAAGGTAATAATTTTACATGTTGGCGCTAAAAACATACCGTCCACTAACACGGGGATTCTTTGCAATCGGATAAAGCAGGATATCCACCAGCTCGCAATCTGGATGCCAGATTGCTTTGTCATTTGGTCAGATCTTATATGTCGCCTTAATTGGCGAGGGGAAATCTGTTTTCAAACCCTTGAAAGGAAGCGTACCCGGTACCCGGGTGTGGTAGATACGCCAGTTGGTTTGGGGTCACAACATGCATGTCAACTGCTCATTACGTTTTTATTTTGTTATTGTCGGCCTGTCCGCCATGATCTGTCATTAGTGGCCACAATTAATGCCTGAATAAAAATGGTTATGCTGTAGACCACTAAATTTCATTCAAAATTACAGCCCCAATCGCCAAGCTTGCAGACGTAATTTGCAACTATTAAGACCGTTTTTTCTGATTTATTTTTAAATTCGCTTCACATAATGAAATAATAGTACATTGTTAATTCATTAATCACAAATAACGATGTTATTTATAAAATCAATATATACTCCTTAAAAGGGTGAACAAATCCAAGAGGAAAAGAAATTAGAGCAGTTTGACCCCAGGGAAAACTCGGTATTAGGACGAAACGACTAGAAGTACGAATGGTTTTAGGGCAAAACAACCCGAAGAAAAACAAGACGATATACGTATTTGCATTTTATAGTAACATAAAATATTTATGGTGTCAACCCCTTGTTTCACATATACTTATAATATCGTAAAATAAAAAGTAAACAAAAATCTAGTTTTACATCTCCTTGAATCTTTGAACAGTCAATGGCTGATTCACTTTTAAATTCGTGTACATAAATGTTTTCATTTATTTATTGCAGCTTTAGACGTTTAAGGAAGAGCACAACACAGGTACTTCTAGTTTTATTTTTTTAAGTTTCACCACATCCCCATACATAACCCTCTTTTACAGAATCGGATTAGTCATATTAAGCGGTCATATTACAACTTTTTGTATGTTTCTACATACATAGGTATGTTTATTTATTTATTCAACGCGTATATGTTACCGCTTTGTAAATACAAATACATTTTTATCAGTTCAGAAGGTAGTTTACGTTTTATAATAAATATTTAGGCTGTCTTGTTTTTGTAGAACTACTCTTTTTCTTTTGTATAATATTGACGTTATGTCGCAATGATTGATTAACTTTTTTGACGGGTTTTACGTCCCAGTCAAGAATATTTCACTGATATCAAGACGTCTCCAGCTATAGGTAGAAGCTATAATAATAATAATGATAATAATAATAATAATGATAATAATAATAATAAAAATAATAATCATAATATATATATATATATATATAGAGAGAGAGAGAGAGAGAGAGAGAGAGAGAGAGAGAGAGAGAGAGAGAGAGAGAGAGAGATTTAATGATGTCTGGCGACCGTCAAATTCATTTAACAATACGTGCCAGTTATGTATTAGGGGAAGTGTCTGCAGGTATTCCCTAACATAAGCATTACTTTAGAAATAAAATCAAAATCTCTGGAGCAAGAGTATCTTTATAAATATTGTTTATTTAATGTTACATGTACATGTATATGTTCTTTAACATGTGGAGTAGGGAATTTCCCTTATATGTTGTAGATGACGTCATCAAGTTTTGCGATCTGATGCTACACGTTCGTCTATGCGCTAAAAGTCATTTTCAAAAAAGGTAAGAACGTGTTTAATTTTTTCTATTTTAACACAACATTTTGTATGAAACTGTATTAATTAATGGCGCCATAGCAATTTTCCATACATAAATTTACCAAATTGAACATAAAATTAAGTTTTATGATAAGTATTGACTGAAAAAATATATATATAAATCTTCCTAAAACGTAGTTTTAGTCAAGGAGACACAATGTCTTTTCATGAATATGTAGCTCAATAGATCAGTAATTCTGATGAGATGTTTTATCTTTTATTTTTTGTAAATATAGATTTATATACAGGATTAAACATATTCTATATATTCATAATAATATATATAGCAACTTTAATAAATAATTCACTGCTACTAAATTCATTCAAGGCTTGTCCTACATGACCTCCTTTCTAAACACACAAATAAAGTCGATCTGTTTGATTTTTTCCTTATTTGATATTTATTTCATTATAAATAATGATTTTGATTCTTTCTGGAAATGTATAAATTCTTTACCTCCTAGCAAAACTATTTTATTCAGAATATATATAAATAAATTATACCTAGATTCTATTACAATATTTATATAAATGCTGTACTAAGTGCGAGCTAGTACAAGGGCGACCATTATACACTCACATCTCACATACCTGCCTGCGGCATACGCGAACGTGTTCTGAAGTTACATGATACATGATTTGTTATCTTGTCGCCTATAGCTGAAAAATTGCTGATGTGACGTTAAACAACACCACTAACAACGAACAGACCAATCTCGACTGGTTTACTCGGATTATGTGGATGGGGGAGAGGAATGCTTGTTTGCGACAAACTGACTAGATTAGCTAACATTTTAAACAAAAGTCACTCTTATTGAGCATTAGCACATGATATACCATTATAAACACTGTTGTACATGTATAGGCCTATCACACATAACACTAACTCGTTCTTGGGCTCCGCTTGTTCTGGAGTGTGGATAGGAAAATATTCACCTTGTCTGGTATTCGTCTATTTCAATCTGTCATCGATGCAGAATTCTATTAACTTTAATAGTTAAACAACAAGATACATGATACATCCAAACTTCTATTTTAGAACAATAAGATTGCTCAAACTGAGTTCGCGTTTACGAACCAGATTGCTTTCACCGCCTTGGTTCGGCAAATAATAGTTTGAGTATTTTGTAAATTCGCTTGCCACTGTCCATTTCTTTGAATATTCCAGTTTTCTCCGCAGTTTAGAACTGACGACTATGTAAAGTAAAAGAATCTTATATACGGCGTCACTTTTTCAGTATTTAACCTTAATCTAAAAAAATGAAAAAGTCTCAATGCCTTTTCAAAAAAAAAAAGTTTTTCCACCGACTGTTTTAAAAGTTATCAAAATATTGCATTTCGGTCTACGAAATGTATTAAGGTAGTAACTATCAGAAAGAAATAAAAAACCCGTCATTGAAGTTTTATCATTTTTGGTTTATCGCTAAAATCACATTTCCTCACATCATATATGTCAAAATATTAATGTCAATTTACTGACAATTAAAAGAGTTATTCTTTGCTTAAGTTGTCTACCCATTCAAGCAATTTAAAAAAAATTGTACCAGAGGTAATGTATGTTTCAGCGGTAGGTTTTGAGACTTCGACTCGATTTCCCGTAATCACAACGAATTATTTATTTCGTGATCGTGGAGACTGCACAATTATAGAGTCAATAAGTTTATAAATAAATAAGGGGGGGGGGTGGGTTTTTCCATAAGTACGTGGTTAAGATTTCCCACTGAATACATGTAGTATGTAAGGGGTCCTCTTAAATAGGTAGTACTCTAATAATCATTACGAGCACCATCCCTCATATATGGTTTGCGTTTTTTAATAGTAATGCTAATCCTTTCCTATTCCTCTCGATAGCATTCCTTATCTTGTGTAGTAATTTTTTAAAGTATAGAGTTTAATCTTTGATCAGTTTTGCTTCAAATATGGCTATTTTGTGTCATATTTATCATGTTGCTTTGGGCTATTTACTAGTGAATTTCTGGCTGTTTTAACCGAGAGTTTTCGCCTGAATCAAGCTGCTTCCATTTATTTTGCAGGGGTGAATTATGGGATGCTTGGGGAACCCGGATAGTTTTGAATAAGCAACCTTCTTTCGCAATGCACACGGACAATGTTTCTTGCACTAGGATTTGTCCGGTCGTGGCTATTGACAAACAAGTATATACTACATGTATTTAGTTATCAAATGCTTATATAAATGTATATGTATTATATTTGTTATTTAATAAGTTTTTTCTTCAAATAAATGAAAATGTACATGACATTCTTTGAAAAACGGTAGGCAAAACACAATCTTTAACATACTTTAGGTAAAGAAAAATATAATTTCAAGAGAGATAACTCTTACATGGCGTGACGTTATATGATTCATTGCTTTAAAAAATGTTGTTTTTATATTGCATTAGTATTTTTTCTTGTTAATCATAATATGTGTAGTAGAGTGGAGTAATGGTGTTTTATGCCCTAGTGAAGATTCTTTCACTTATTTCGAGGCGGTCAGCTCTGGGATGGTGAAGGAAACCGGGGTGCCCGGAGAAAACCACCGACCTTCGGCAAGCTAAGTGAACTGACAAACTTTCTCACACGAGGATTTGTCCCGATTGGGATTCGAACCCAGGTGATGAGAGGCACTGTGATCCGTAAGTACGCACGTTAATCATAATGATACATGTTGTACTTGATCTTTTATGTGTTTTGCCTCTATCTTTTTCTATATTGTGTTTTAGAGTATTACACTTTTAACAACGCCGCAGATAAAATGATCACAGTACAGCTTTTGTCACTTATTGGAATGGTTTTTGAATTTTAATTATTTGGTTTATTAATTCTAAAAGACAATTTTGATTCTATAAGGATGATTTAAGTTCTTGTAACCATCGGTTCCCCCCCCCCCCCCTTTTTTTTTTGACGTTGACACAAGTCCGAATTCAATCTTTTTTTATGGTGCCGAATTTAATCGTAGTCGGTGCTGAATTGGATTTAAATTGGTGCCGAAATGACTTTTTACAGTGGTGCCGAATTGAGTTGGTGCCCAAATGACTTGATACTTGTATCCAAGTGTGTCATAGTGTATCATTGCGCCACTATACACATATTAGTTCGATGTTTCGATACTGATATCGAACATTTTAATAAAGAGACAATGTTTGTAATTATAAGGATTGGTTTTCAATTTTTGCATATATAGCTATTGAAATATAACAATACGCCTACAGAAAGAGCACGGTTTCTTACTAGTCCAAAAGCTAAATTTTACAGGCTAAACAAGGACGCTTTTACTCTATTAGATGGAGTGTTATTTAAAAAGAAATTAAATGTTGAAGATCAGCATCAACGCGGTTTTATACAATTTGTTATTCGTCATCGTCGTGTTATACTTCAATAACTTTGCATATATTAAAAAACCAATCTGAAGTTTGCTGTCAGGCTTGAAAGCGCTAGCAAAGTTTATTATACAAATATATTAAAATGACTGGGCTCATCCATCGAAGTGGGATATATACAAAATTTTTTACTGTAGTAAAATAAATAAAATTATCCAATGATAGAGCTAAAGTTTTCATCTTTTAACCTTAAGCAACAATTTCGAAAGATATATATATATATATATATATATATATATATATATATATATATATATATATATATATATATATATATATATATAGAGTAGAGATCTGTCGAAAGTTTAAAACTGAGCTGACGAAAAAGACTGTCGAGGCAACTGGAGCTGTCCACAGCACGGTAGCCGAGTCTCGACAACTCATTCGGCTCCTCGGCACTTTGAACTGTCTACGGCTCAGCAGTTCATTCGGCCTCTCGGTAGCCGAGTCTCGGTCAATTGCTAACGAGTGGTTGAGCAATTTACATCTGTTACAAAATAGAATTT
The DNA here is from genome assembly GCA_029721355.1 of Tegillarca granosa. Lineage (NCBI taxonomy): Eukaryota > Metazoa > Mollusca > Bivalvia > Arcoida > Arcidae > Tegillarca > Tegillarca granosa. Next base: position 3,640,689 of record CM056602.1, on the reverse strand, counting down.
GTAAATATTGTAATATATTTTAGAAGTTGAAAACGAACAACATGTTTTAATTGACTGTCATTCTTATAGCGATTTAAGATACTCACTTTTTAACCTATGTGATAATTTAAATTCCAATTTTAAAGATTTTAGCTCTTCGGATAAATTGAATTTTATTATGTCTTGTAATGTTGCTGAGGTCCAACAAAAACTTGGTATCTTTTTATTCAATATGATCACCAGACGAAGATGTTTTAATGCCTATTTATGATGTTTTAAGCGGTGACTAGCAGCCTTACTTTTTATACTCATGCCCAACTATTTTATATGAACAAATATTTTAGTGCTATGGACAAATGTATGTTTTATATTTTCCCCATGTATTTTAATTATAGATACAATATGTAGTGTCTCGTAGGTCATATGTGGCCGGATATAAAATTTTATAATGGTTTTTATATACATGTATGTATGTGAACTTTGAATCTTTATATGTGACACTTAAATAAAATAAATTATTATTATTATATTATTATTATTATTATTATAATAATACTAGTATATCATTCGGTAATGATAAGGACTTTAAATTCAAATGAAATAAATTAAATAAATAAAAAATATTAATAATAAATAAATAAATAAATAAATAAATAAATAAATAAATATATGAAAATCATTCAATGAATGGACGGTGGAAAAAAGAAACATATATGTGATTTTTCCCGAGAATTGCATAAATCTTTTATATCCCATTATGGAGCGGGATTTAAAAAATAAAAAAACCTGCACTACTGCCATCGCAGTTTTGATTTAGTCATTAAATGTACCTCTTCAGGTAAACATCAGTTGTCATAATCCTAATCTGTTAATCCCCCGTCACCATGAGATTCCTGGCTTAATGCATGAATATTATCTTCTCAACTAATTTTCCTACTGATCTCTCTGACTTACTCCAGAGTTAGATAATCTCACGATTTTCTCTCTAAAATATGACGATATATGCGTAACTGCAGGCATGTTTACTGAACTGACGTATTCTAGCTAATGATTGAGGGATCGAGTAGTTGAAAAAGTGCCGAGGAGCCGAGCGGCCGAAAAGGTGCCGAGCAGCCTAAATAAGTGCTGGGCAGTCTAAAAGTGGCCGAAAACAGCCGAGCGATGTACAGCAGCTGCCAAAAAAGTGCCAAGCTGTTGATTGACCGAGACATAACTGCCGAGGGGCCGAGACGAGCTGCCGGCACTAATTCGGCACTTAAGTGCAGGGGGTCAAGTATTCCTATTTTTCCTAGTTATTGAAAACTCCTATTTTTTTTAGGAAAAGTTCCTATTTGTCTTATATTTTAGACATTTTATTGTGTTTGTTCGATATTCAGTAACGCCTATTTAGCTGTTAAGATCCTTTGATCTCAAATTTGGACTCTTAATGTATTTTCACTAGGTTTATGTACCAATTCATTATAACTGAAAAATGAAATCTTCCGAACTTGACTCTCGAATAATTGATCTTAATTCATGCAACAAATTATATATATATATATATATATATATATATATATATATATATATATATATATATATATACTTGTATAAATATGAAATATTTGAGATAGAAAACGGCTTTGCTCTAGGGCAAACAGAGGTTAAAGGTTATATTATATAGTGATGACAACCGTAAGATGTTCTATATATATAGATGTATAGTTCACCTGTATAAGGTAACATAATTTTCATATGTTTGTCCAGAATAGTCCCACTTACACAGTTTGAGTTTTGACAGGCGCGATTCAAGTTTCTAGGATAAACAATGGTCATTATATTCTACATATACTGTTTCAAAACATTATAAAAGGGACTGGTGTTCTGAATGCTCTACATTGTATTGCTTATCGCCTAATATATTTGTTAATAATATACATCATGCACCACCTCCTGTGGGCTTGAGAGAATAAAGTAAATTGTATTGAAATAGATCTATAAAGCATGTACATGTGACTAGTACTGTTGTCAAGTATTTAGACTTAGGAATTTGTACTATCTCCGCCTTCTTTAACACTTATGCACCGAGTATAATAAAAAGTGTATTCCAATCACTCTTGTTGCACATTAAAACCATAATTATTGTTGCCCTCAAATCAAATTTACAGATATTAAAAATTTACAATGCAATTCAGGAATAATGTAGCGGTTAAGGTTGATTATTTGGTACAGCACTCTCATTTTGTGCAGGAGGTCTCGGGTTCGATCTCCGGTCCGACACTGCAATGTGTCATAAAAATTGGAGAAATATAACTAACTAATGATGGTTTTATTTAAGGCATAACTTGTGTTTTTAACAAGTTTATTGAGTAATAACATGAAAAAATGTGCACATCGTTTTTCATGTTATAACTCAATAAACTTGTTAAATCACAAGTTATTCCTTATAATTTAATTTTAAACACTTAAACTAAAACATAAAACAATGTTTTGATTAATTTTTTCCCGTTTTTTATAATTGAAAAAAAAATTCCTCCGCGTTGGAAGTATTTTCAACATACAATTTTAGCCAAAGGAATGGAAAGAGTCATACGTCACGCCGTTCACTTTTAAGGTTGCTATGGTTGCGTAATTTATTGGAGTATAACATGAAAAACGAGCATGTGCATTTACGTTGTGTTTGTATTGCAGTGTGATATAACAGAATTTAGAGATTAAATTATATATGCGTATTTATATTTTGAATTTCTTTTTACTGGTTCTGTCTTTTTTGTAAATTCAACTTTTTTCCCATTTGAATAAATAAATCAATAAAAATTTATCCCCCTCATTTCTACCCGTTCCCCTCAATATTTATAGTATTAATCTGTATAATGAGTGTCAGCCAGTTGACGTTGTTGTAATAAAGAAATATAATGGATTCGATTACAATAAAAAACATAAATTATTCAATATGCAAATATATCATTATGTTAAACTACAGTTCAATACGAAAGAAAATATAGCTACGGATAGTAATAATTTATTGCTCAAACACAATGACTAAGTTTAACATAATTTAACCGTTTCCGCTTTCACAAATAACTCGTGTTGCCGGAACGAACGCATCCTTTACATGCCTTGATGACTGACTGATATGCAATACAAGCACGTTGCATACAAAAGACAAACGTGTACAATAATTTTTTTTTTAAAATATCTCGTTTAAATAGCGATTTTTATATATATATAACGATTGATTGATTGAAGTTATAACAGCGACAAGCATATTATATTATGTAACTTTAACAGTCCAATCAAATTGCTGGTGGGAAATTACTCATAAATAATAACTAACACTAAACAGAAATGGATACTTGACTTTCTTAATGATTGAACAACTTTATCATTCAATACGGTGAGTATATTGACTTTGTTTACATGATCAGCAGCACGAGTTAACCTATATATACAATTGTATACCGTTATACGTGTACAGTATAAAGCCAACACGATGGAAGTAACGTATGTGATATCCTATACATGTCTCCATCTTGTCAGATGTTTTCACGATAACTGCTACACCATAAAAGTCCAAATTTAATTTAAGGTATGTCCTAATACAGAGTGTACAAGTATGTATGTGTATACATATGGTGTGTGTGTGTATAGTGTGTGTGTGTGTGTTAATGATGATAAATTATCTATTTTGTAAGCGACATGAATATATTATGTCTGTAACAAAGGGCGGAGATTGTCTGGTAGTTGTGACATGTTTATTCTTCATAAAATAATAAAATTTATTCTTTGGAGCGAAGCTTTAGAGTAAAACAAAACAATTCTGTTATCAAATAATTATCGAGTGGAGCTAAGCAAGTTAAAATCCTACTAGCGTAAACTAAAATATGTAATTAGTCATACAATGTAAACTAGCTAGCTAGCTAGCTTGTTTATTCGTTTATATCCCAATGTCTTTAAATTTTATTTTTCCACACAGTTTACATAATTTTGAAAAAATTAAATATTATGTAGTTTGAATGATATCCTTGACTGTATAAGAAACAAATAGAAGCAGATATTATTTTATTTATTTTTTTGTTTAATCCACATTTTCTTTGATGCCCATATTATAATGTATTGTCTTACCAGAATTATTATTAATGTTGGTAGTACATTGCTGATTAGACTTAATTGATTTTTGATGTGTGTGATGATAAAAGAAGATTGTAAACAATTGAAGTTTGTTTGGTTACAAAAATGTGTACCCTGAATAAGTTTAATATAAACGATCCTCATCTGTAATGCATAAGCACACAATCTATTTGTAATCATGATAATACACAATCAGATTTATTTTAAATATACATGTAGTTTAATAGGCAATTGAATCATCTGTATCGTTCAGAAATGATTTATTGTTAACTATTTTCTAAAAATTATTTTCTAACGAGTGGAGTGGAGTGGAGTAATGGTGTTTTACGCCCCAGTCAAGATTCTTTCACTTATTTCGAGGCGGTCAGTTCTGGGATGGTGGAGGAAACCGGAGTGCCCTGAGAAACCTGAGAAACAAACTTTCTTACACTAGGATCTGTCCCGAGTGGGATTCGAACCCAGGCGGTGAGAGGCACTGTGATCCGTAAGCGCACGCTTTAGACCACTTGGCGACCGAGGCCCCTATTTTCTAACGAGATGAGGTCGTCAAGATAAAGTAATAAAGCAAAAATCGTGTTTTGATGTTGCCAATGAGAAAGTACTTTCCTTGCCGTGGACCTATTCTGATTGGCTCAGTACAAATATAACAAACAGGTTTGTTTGCAATGTTTTTCTGTAAAATTGTGGACAAGTGTACTAGCATTCTTAAGGTTGATGTAAGTCCACACTAGTTACAGATTTAATTAGAAATACTGACACAAACTCACACGCAACACGTACCTGTATTTTTAGTTTATTACTGAGATGGGTACACCGTTCGTAAGGTTTCTTATAACATTTAATCATGCCTGTAAATTTTTCGCGATCTTTTCTATTTCGTGAAAACTCGAATAAGTAGTAAATTGGGATAAATTCTGTTATCAAATGAAAACAAACTCATTTAAATATTTATTTATTTAATTTCACTTTTAGATGCAGAGACTACGTCATTCATGGTTTTGTGTAAAGAAGTTCGGATATTATTTATTCATAGCTTCCCTGTTCCATTTTGTGTCCATTATGATACACTATATATATCTAGATGCATTTAATCGTTATTACAAAACAAAACTCAATGTAGTGCATTTTAGTGAGTTTAAAATTTCACCATGGAACGAAACAGATAAACAGCAAGCTAGTCAAGGTAACGCCCCTATCTTCTTTCTCTCTCGCTATCATTGATGATGAAATCATTAGGTTTTCTGAAGAGTTTTACGCAATTACGGATAAAAGATTATAAAGGGACAATGTCAAAATATCATTTTATTATTTTTATTAACTATTTATTATTTTTTCAACCGTGTCCCATTAGAGTTTCCATATAATAAGGATATTAGAAAAGATTTTTTCGAATTTTCTAAAGTATATAAATGCATTCATTTTGCCGTTTTCATATTTCTTTTTGCTTCTTCTTATCTTTCTTTTTTTTTCCCTTTTTGGCTTCTTATAATTCGTTATTTGTTGTTTTATTGTTTTGGTATTTATTAGATACTAAAACATTGTCAGGTTACTATTTAAAAAAACAAAAAAGACTGATTTAAAACACCACTGCTCCCGTCCATTCTTTGTTGTAATTGTTTTAACATATTCCACATTTTTCGACATCAGTGTTCTTTAATGAATTTTTTTTTTATATTTTTGTTTTCATTTATTCGTTTCCCCTGTTTTTTCACTCCTTGCTTAGTAGTGTGTTTCTATATTTCATTCTTTATTGTAGTATCGTTGAACTTTGAACCTGTTCTGCCTTTTAGTCAAAACGAATCCCATCCAACCGCTAACGAACAATTTACAGGTATGTACATAAGTTTTACAGAGGAACAGGTTCCAATATCACAATCATTTTTTAACTAAGATTTAGTTAACTTAAATTTAGCAAATTTTTACAGTCTTATTTAGGACTGCAGATAAACATTTTTGACTAAACAAAAAAAAATGTTTCTAAGTAGAATTCGAAGCGATCTTTAAAATGACAACTAAATTGTCTGAACATCTTAAAAAAACAAAGCTATTAGGATTTAAAAATTGCTAGGTTTAAGGTAAAGAAAAGCTTAGTTAAGAAATGATTGTGAAACTAGAAATGTCTTAACTAAACTGAGTAAAGTTTAAGTCTGTCTAAAGCAACAGTTTACAAATCGATACTTCCCTAGGTGTCTATTATATACCAAACCATTTAAGAAAACACACACACACACACACACACACACACACACTATACCATCTGTTATAAATAATTACAACTAAAACAAGAAATATAGCAAATGGTATTTGCTAAAATGTAGCCTATGGTATTTGCTAAAATGTAGCCTATGGTATTTGCTAAAATGTTGCCTATGGTATTTGCTAAAATGTTGCCTGTGGTATTTGCCAGGCGGCTCTTTATTACATATATATATATATATATATATATATATATATATATATATATATATATATATATATATAGATCATCAATTCTTGCCTCGGTTTACTTAAGCCCCTAGTTACGGTACTGCGTGCAACACCTACAAATAATACCCCTTAATTTAAATATTATAGGACATAACAGACAACAATTTACTTCTTCACTCCGTATCGCAGAAAATTATTAAATTATCCTTGAGTTAACATAAACCCCCCAGAAACAAACCATTAGTAAAAATTAAACACTTTTTAAGGGAAGTAAAATAAAACCAATTTGTTATTAGATTCAATGTTTCAACGTTGTCAAAAATCGGAAGTTTAATAATCAGTTGTTATAGTTATGTGTATCTAATTGCTTTGTTACCCCATACTATGCAGGTGCGCGCACGTGTGTGTGTGTGTGTGTGTGTGTGTGTGTGTGTGTGTGTGTGAGAGAGAGAGAGAGAGAGAGAGAGAGAGAGAGAGAGAGAGAGAGAGAGAGAGAGAGGGGGGAGGTTGGTGGGTGGATGGTGGTATATTTTGCTAACGCTTGTCATGTTTTTCAATAACAGAGTATATACAAACTTAATTCTATTTTATTTCTTTTTCAGTGATCATTTTAACTTATAAAAGATTGACTTCATTGAAAAAATCATTAGTTAATCTTAATGGACTTAGATCTGTAAATAAAACGATAGTTGTCTGGAATGACGTGTCATCAAAACCGCCTGATTTTAAGGATATTACACTGACTTATCCGGTTGAGGTAAGTTTTAGCTCTTGAACTGAAAACGGAAACCAGTAAAAGAAATCTTGAAACCGAAAATGATATTTACTTCTTAATAAGCTTACTTGTGTCAGTAAGCTTGGGAATGTTTGCTAATCTATAAATCCCGGGTTTTTTTTTATACAGAATTTTTTCTGACCCTACTCACAGCAGTCAGGCATACAGTGTACAGAAATTGTTATGACCCAACTCACAGCAGTCAGGCATACAGTGTACAGAAATTGTTCCGACCCTACTCACAGCAGTCAGGCATAAAGTGTACAGAAATTGTTCGGCATACAGTGTACAGAAATTGTTCCGACCCTACTCACAGCAGTCAGGCATACAGTGTACAGAAATTGTTCCGACCCTACTCACAGCAGTCAGGCATAAAGTGTACAGAAATTGTTCCGACCCTACTCACAGCAGTCAGGCATACAGTGTACAGAAATTGTTCCCTACTCACAGCAGTCAGGCATACAGTGTACAGAAATTGTTCTGACCCTACTCACAGCAGTCAGGCATACAGTGTACAGAAATTGTTCCCTACTCACAGCAGTCAGGCATACAGTGTACAGAAATTGTTCCGACCCTACTCACAGTAGTCAGGCATACAGTGTACAGAAATTGTTCTGACCCTACTCACAGAAGTCAGGCATACAGTGTACAGAAATTGTTCCGACCCTACTCACAGCAGTCAGGCATACAGTGTACAGAAATTGTTCCGACCCTATTCACAGCAGTCAGGCATACAGTGTACAGAAATTGTTCCGACCCTACTCACAGCAGTCAGGCATACAGTGTACAGAAATTGTTCCCTACTCACAGCAGTCGAGCATACAGTGTACAGAAATTGTTCCCTACTCACAGCAGTCAGGCATACAGTGTACAGAAATTGTTCCCTACTGACAGCAGTCGGGCATACAGTGTACAGAAATTGTTCCCTACCGACAGCAGTCGGGCATACAGTGTACAGAAATTGTTCCCTACTGACAGCAGTCGGGCATACAGTGTACAGAAATTGTTCCCTACTCACAGCAGTCGGGCATACAGTGTACAGAAATTATTCTTACCAACTCACAGCAGTTGGGCATACAGTGTACAGAAATTATTCTAACCCAACTCACAGCAGTCAGGCATACAGTGTGGTTAGGGTCAGAGGGATTTTGGATTAGCTAACCTAGTGCTAGGGTATAGTTTGTCGGAGGGTTGAGACACTATCGGTGTTTTTGGGCGAGATATTTTTTCTAACTCTAACTGTAAATCCACGAACATTTTTATTGGTAAACAACATGGAGGCAAACGGTGTCTTATAATTTTTCTACCAGTCCCGTGTATGATCTGAAAGTCTGACATTATCGTTTATACAATTAGCTTATTTAAGTAAAGTTTCAAGCACGAATACAAAATTTTGACTTTACATCGGTTTGTAACAAATATCTATGAAAGACAATCCTCTAGGTCAAAATACTCAGTAGGTTTGCATGTTAATTTGAAGTTATCACGCTGCCACCATCTTTGTTCTTCACACTCCTGCTAGATAGAAATTGAGAAATTTTGTTCAGTGATCAATGTTCTCGGTGCACGTGCTTGTTGTCGTGGCGAATTTCCGACACAAAAACTGCTTTTGGCCCGAGATTATCTCGCCCAAAGATACCCTAGAATTTATCAGAACAATCTGTAACTTTTAAAAAGAATTTGGCAAAAGCCATAGCAACCAAGAAAATTTGATTGGATTAATTGGTGATAATGTTGTTAAACGTCGCATCAGCAATTTAGCTATTTACATCGATAATAATGTAGTTGATTTTTAAGAATAAATCTTAAGAAAAGGTTGTGAATGCTTTTGATGTGCAAAATTGAATATGGTCAGCCTTGAACTAGCCTACAGTCGGGACGATATTTATGTTAAGGTGCTAGCTCACCGAGTCAGTATGTCATAGACTAGCACACTACTCTCCTAGTAGCATTATCCTGACACCGGGTGAACAAGTGCTAGCTCACCGAGTCAGTATGTCATAGACTAGCACACTACTCTCCTAGTAGCATTATCCTGACACCGGGTGAACAAGTGCTAGCTCACCGAGTCAGTATGTCATAGACAAGCACACTACTGTCCTAGTAGCATTATCCTGACACCGGGTGAACAAGTGCTAGCTCACCGAGTCAGTATGTCATAGACTAGCACACTACTCTCCTAGTAGCATTATCCTGACACCGGTTGAACAAGTGCTAGGTCACCAAGTCAGTATGTCATAGACTAGCACACTACTGCCCTAGAAGGATTATCCTGACACCGGGTGAACAAATGCTAGGTCACCGAGTCAGTATGTCATAGACTAGCACACTACTCTCCTAGTAGCATTATCCTGACACCGGGTGAACAAATGCTAGGTCACTGAGTCAGTATGTCATAGACTAGCACACTACTCTCCTAGTAGCATTATCCTGACACCGGGTGACCAAGTGCTAGGTTACCGAGTCAGTATGTCATAGACTAGCACATTACTCTCCTAGTAGCATTATCCTGACACCGTGTGAACCAGTGCTAGGTCACCGAGTCAGTATGTCATAGACTAGCACACTGCTCTCCTAGTAGCATTATCCTGACACCGGGTGAACCAGTGCTAGGTCACCGAGTCAGTATGTCATAGACTAGCACACTACTATCCTAGTAGCATTATCCTGACACCGGGTGAACAAGTGCTAGCTCACCGAGTCAGTATATCATAGACTAGCACACTACTCTCCTAGTGGCATTATCCTGACACCGGGTGAACAAGTGCTAGCTCACCGTGTAAGTATGTCATAGACTAGCACACTACTCTCCTAGTAGCATTATCCTGACACCGGGTGAACCAGTGCTAACTCAACGAGTCAGTATGTCATAGACTAGCACACTACTCTCCTAGTAGCATTATCCTGACACCGGGTGAACAAGTGCTAGGTCACCGAGTGAGTATGTGATAGACTAGCACACTACTCTCCTAGTAGCATTAACCGGACACCGGGTGAACAAGTGCTAGCTCACCGAGTCAGTATGTCATAGACTAGCACACTACTGTCCTAGTAGCATTATCCTGACACCGGGTGAACCAGTGCTAGCTCACCAAATCAGTATGTCATAGACTAGCACACTACTCTCCTAGTAGCATTATCCTGACACCGGCTGAACCAGTGTTAGCTCACCGAGTCAGTATGGCATGGACAAGCACACTACTGTCCTAGTAGCATTATCCTGACACCGGGTGAACAAGTGCTAGGTCACCAAGTCAGTTGGTCATAGACAAGCACACTACTCTCCTAGTAGCATTATCCTGACACCGGGTGAACAAGTGCTAGGTCACCGAGTCAGTATGTTATAGACAAGCACACTACTGTCCTAGTAGCATTATCCTGACACCAGGTGAAACAGTTGATATTCTGTCTCCTTCATACTGAGTGCCAGGCGAGAAAGAAGTACGTCAAATTTAGTCTTATGCGTTATGTATGACCTTGTTGGTGTTCGAATCCACAGCCATCCGCACTCGAGGTGGACGTAAAATCTGCTTTTAAAATTCCCTCCATATTAAAATCCCCTGTTTAGTGAGAACATATACTAAAAGCTCTATGTGAAGACAAAGTGTCTATAAAGACGAAATTTCTTTCATTTCATAGATACTTAATTTACTGGGTTTACTGAATCATTTAAGAAAAAATCACGTGACCTTCCACATTGTGCACAAATGCAACTTATAACAACGAACCAGTAATCCTATTTCGTTTTGTGGAGGGGTCGGTGGTCGAATTGTCTAATGCGCGCGCTTACGATCACAGAGCCTCTCAATGTCTAGGTTGTCCCCACTCAGACAAGTCGTAGTTTAAGTTTGTTAGTTAGGTTGCCGAAGGTCGTTGGTTTTCTCCAGACACTCCAGTGTCCATCACCATCCTACACTAACCGCCTCCATATAATGAAAGAATCCTGACTGGGGCGTAAAACACCGTTACTGAATACAAATCGTTATATAGCTCGCTATGTAGGTTTGTATTTTTTTTGTTTTTAACAAATGTAAATCTTTTGATTTTCTTTTTTTAATTTTAGGTTGTGGTGCCTAAGAAAAATAGTTTAAATAACAGATTTTTTATTTATGAGCAAATTCAAACTGATGCTATACTAAGTCTTGATGATGACGTCATCATGGATCATGGTATTATAAACTACATCTTCCGGTTTGTATCTTAAGCTGTCTTCTTTTCATAAGCATATCTTGTCAGTACTCTTCAGAAGTACTATAAATACACTGCTAGACATTAATTCCGTTTTACAGAATGAATCAAGCAGCCGTTGCCTGTAAGATTTTAAATTTGATTTTAAAACAAATAACTTGAACGTTATCACATTAATACAAATTTATTACAATATATTAAACAGGGAAGAGAAAAATACATGTACAGTGACCAAACCGGGATTTGAACCCTGGACCTTCCTAACCAGCGAGACGCTTTACCGACTGAGCTACCCGGTCACTTATCAAGACTAATCTGCTACATTCCTACTTTTCTTTTTTCAATGGAACTACCTTTTGCTATCAACTACTGATGGTCGGCCACTTCCCAGGGGCGGACGAGTCATCAAATATAACAGAAAAGGGAAAAAATGCAGCGGCCAAACCGAGTCTCGAACCTAGTACCTTACAAATACCAGCGAGACGCTCTACCGACTGAGCTACACGGCCATGTATCAAGCTCCGTCCGCTACAATTATAAGTAATTACAATATATTACGTTATTTACAACTTTAATAATGAAGATACACTATATCATTATTGTCTTTTTTTATAACTTTTCTATTCTCTTTACTAATCTTTTTTCTATTACTTAAACACTAAATCATTGCTGTAGAAAATACTGAAATGAATAAATCTGTTTTGCACTTTACAATCCTACTGAATCTTACTGAATCTAGCACCGTTGATATACAGTACCGTTACTAGGCCCTTAAATAAACCGAGGCAAGAATTGATGATCAATATGACATACAGTACCAACAGAGGCTCAATGTTTTTCATCTTTCACATGTATAGAAGTTATTATAATAGAGTATAATAGAAAAGCTCGAAACAAGACCAGCTGTTGTAAAATAATTGGGATGGTTTTGTGCCATGAAAACTAGTTTAACCACCCCACTAAACCTCGTAATCCAGGTCAGAGAATAGTTTAAAAGTTTACCCAAAATATCAGTTCTGTGAAAAAACTAGTTTAACCACACCACTAAACTTTGTAATCCAGGTCGGAGGATAGTTTAAAAGTTTACCCAAAATATCAGTTCTGTGAGAAAACTAGTTTAACCACACCACTAAACCTCGTAATCCAGGTCAGAAAATAGTTTCAAAGTTTACCCAAAATATCAGTTCTGTGAGAAAACTAGTTTAACCACACCACCAAACCTTGTAATCCAGGTCAGAGGATAGTTTAAAAGTTTACTCAAAATATCAGTTCTGTGAGAAAACTAGTTTAACCACACCACCAAACCTTGTAATCCAGGTCAGAGGATAGTTTTAAAGTTTACCCAAAATATCAGTTCTGTGAGAAAAAGTACTTAGTTAAATTTTAATCGAGGCAGTTGCCTCAGTTGCCTCATAGGTAGTTACGGTACTGATTTAATAGACTTATCTGAGAACTTTTTTTCTCTCCAGGCCTGGTTCCATTTTCCAATTATATTGCTGCAGTTAAAAACTTAATATTTGATATAGCAAAGACTTAGTACTGACACTAGTAAAGACCTTTTTTATTCCCAAGTACTACAAGTAACGGACAGACTTATTTTCAACCGCTAAACAGTCACTTAATATTTTAATGTCGAGCTTCAACTTCGATCTTTATTTGTCCATTTATTGCCATTTTGTTTCTCTAAGTTATTGATGATTGATGAAAACGATGGATATCGCTGGATAAAAAAGTCTACAAATTTGACAACTGAAAAATGTCGCCTGCAAGCCACCGGATCCGGAAATACTCCCGAACAAAAGGTTAACTATACTACAGTCTTTTCAATACTGTACTCCCACTACAATACTCTAACTACACTGTTGCTATACAGTAACTATACTGTTACTATACTGCTTCTATACTATTGCTATTATGTTACTATACTATTGCTATACTGTTACTATACTATTGCTATACTGTTACTATACTATCGCAATACTGTTACTATTGCTATACTGTAACTATACTATTGCTATACTGTTACTATTGCTATACTTCTACTATACGATTGCCATACTATTACTATAATATTGCTATACTGTTACTTTACTATTGCTATACTGTTACTCTACTGTTGCAATACTGTGACTGTAAGATTGCTATACTATTACTATAATATTGCTATACTGTTACTATAATATTGCTATACTGTTACTATAATATTGCTATACTGTTACTTTACTATTGCTATACTGTAACTAAACTGTTACTATACTGTTACTATACTCTTGCTATACTGTAACTATACTGTTGCTATACTGCTACTATACTGTAACTATACTATTGCTTTACTGTTACTATACTCTTGCTATACTGTAACTATACTGTTGCTATACTGTTACTAAACTTGTACTATACTATTGCTATACTGTTACTATACTATTGCTATACTGTTACTATACTATTGCTATTCTGAAACTATACTGTTACTATACTGTAATTATACTATTGCTTTACTGTTACTATACTATTGCTATACTGTAACTATATTTTTACCATACTATTGCTATACTATTACTATACTGTTTCTATACTGTTGCTATACTGTAACTATACTATTGCTATACTGTTACTATAGTATTGCTTTACTGTTACTATACTATTGCTATACTGTAACTATACTGTTACTAACTTTTTACTATACTATTGCTATACTGTTTCTATACCGTTACTATATTGTAACTATACTATTGCTTTACTGTAACTATACTATTGCTATACTGTAATTATATTGTTACTATACTATTGTTGTACTTTAACTATACTGTTTCTATACTGTTGCTATACTGTAACTATACTATTGCTATACTGTTACTATACTATTGCTATATTGTTTCTATACTGTTACTATACTATTGCTATACTGTTACTATACGATTGCTATAATATTGCTATACTGTTAGTAAACTATTGCTATACTGTAACTAAACTGTTACTATACTAATGCTATGCTGTTACTATACTGTTACTATACTATTGCTATGCAGTTAAGGTAATGTAACTATACTATTGCTTTACTGTAACTATACTGTTACTATAATTACTGTTACTACACTGTTGCTATACTGTTACTGTAGTTTTGTTATACTGTTACTATACTATCGCTATACCGTTACTATACTTTTGTTATATACTGTGACATTACTATTGCTATACTGTTTCTGTACTGTAACTATACTGTTACTATACTTTTGTTATACTGTGACTATACTATCGCTATACTTTTACTATACTATTGCTATACTGTTTCTATAGTATTGCTTTACTGTTACTGTAACTACTGTTACTATACTATCGCTATACTTTTACTATACTATTGCTATACTGTTACTATACTATTGCTATACTGTTACTTTACTATTGCTATACTGTTACTATACTATTGCTATACTGTTACTATACTGTTACTGTAACTACTGTTACTATACTATTGCTATACTTTTATTATACTATTGCTATACTGTTACTATACTATTGCTATACTGTAACTACTGTTACTATACTATTGCTTTACTTTTCCTATACTATTGCTATACTGTTACTATACTATTGCTATACTGTTACTATACTGTTACTGTAACTACTGTTACTATACTATTGCTATACTGTAACTATACTGTTACTATGCTATTGCTATACTGTTACTATACTATTGCTATACTGTAACTACTGTTACTATACTATTGCTATACTGTTACTATACTATTGCTATACTGTTACTATACTGTTACTGTAACTACTGTTACTATACTGTTGCTTTATTGTTACTATACTGTTGCTTTACTGTTACTGTACTTTTGTTATACTGTGACTATACTATCACTATACTGTTACTATACTGTTGCTGTACTGTTACTATACTGATAGGATTATACACCATTTTCTCCACAAGACCCTGTAGACAATTAATAGGTCTATGTTAACTACACTATTGACCAATGATAATTCTTCAGAAACAGTTTATAAATCTAAACACTCTATATAGACACACTATATATACACTCAAATAAAGTTGTTATTCATTTATATAAATATATGTTATTTAGAAGTAAATGTTTTCCACAACTTCACCCTTTTTACTATTTTCACGCAGTTTTGATATAAATAGTCTCAAAAAAGTTCGTTTAGAACACATTTAACACACAAAATGTGCGGAAATGCTAAAAATAAACTGCGCTGCAATAATTAATAATTTCAAACATAGAAATATTTATTTTTAAAATAAAATAAAAATATTTATATACCTTCATACATAAAACATTATTTTGTACAGAATAAATATCATAAAGATTTTGAAACGCAAACATTTACTAAGTAAACAAATTGCAATATAAAAGCTGTACTTACCCCCAGAGTGAACACTTCAACTGCCCAATCAAAGCAGCTAAGTTAATGTTGGAATGTGACTGTTTATTGAACAAGGCAAACCAGCAGATGTTGTTCACACACACCCTGCTGTCTCTGGAAAAACTGACTTAATACTTAAAACAAGTACAGGTGCATTTCAGTTAGAGCATGAGATTTTTGACACATGACTGCTGAAGCACAAGTGAACATGTGACCATGAGGCCATGACAAAATATTTTTTAGTTTCTTACCCTTTAAAATTTAGAATTAAAAATAAGATAAATTTCTTTTTCAAATCGTTTTCCGCCTGTCTAAAATTAATTTCCGGTAAAATCCCGCAATCATTTTTCTGCAAAATCTTTGGCTGCATTCAGTGTAAATTTAAAATATCAGTACAACATTTGTCCAGTGGTTTACTATTAAACAATTCTTAGTTGATTTATTATTTGCTATATTGGATGGGGGTTTGCAAGAACAGCAAATTCTTTGCTTTTATCAGTTATTTTTAAACTTTTTTTTTTTACCTTTTACCGCAATAATTATCTTTTTGTGCATTGTTTTTACTCACATGCCAGGTTCAAAGTTTGTTCGCCTGAAAAGAAATGTGTTTTAGAAAAAAATCATTTAATTTTCAATAGCTTGCTCGCCTCTATTTTTTTCCCTAAAAATCCGTAGAACTAAAAATTAATTTGTTAATTTGAACAAATTAAAATTGTTAATTTTAATTAATTAATTTAATTTAATTAAATTAAATTAAATTAAATTAAATTAAATTAATTAAATTAAATTAAATTAAATTAAATTAAATTAATTAATTAATTAATTAATTAATTAATTAATTAATTAATTAATTAATTAATTAAATTAAATTAAATTAATTTAATTTAATTTAATTTAATTTAATTAATTTAATTAATTAAATTAATTAAATTAATTAATTTAATTAATTAATTTAATTAATTAAAATTAACAATTTTAATTTGTTAAAATTTACAAATTAATTTTTCACTTGGCCTGAACTATATATATACTATATATACTATATATAGTTCAGGCCACATTATATATATATATATATATATATATATATATAATTATGGAAAGGATGTGATGTTATGTATTTAGGGTACTAGGAAATACTGATCTTTTAAAATAAATTTACAAATATAAATGAACAGTAAAATTCACATATCAGATGTGACAATCCGGTACCCGCCAAAAGTTTCATAGTCAGTAGTTTCTCTATTATTTGTGTTTCTGTGTATTTCCTGTTTAGCTGTTTTTTATTTCCCTTTTCAGTAATTCAATAATTCTTGATGTCATGTCAAATTTCAAACACTGATTATATCGTCCTTAAGTCTTTTCAACGCTTCTGCGGCAAAGTGTAAACGTTTGCATCAAGAGCGGGATAAAGTTGCCAAAAAATCCATGTCCTACAATGCATTTCTTGCAATTGATTAAGGTTTACGGTCTGAAAATCTTGTCACGTGACTAGCATCAATCGGTTAAAAAAGTTGACGTGACAATAAACAGGACCAAAGGCGACATCGAACAATTGACAATTTGATATAATCGACGGCAACGTTTGTTCTCTGACATTAATTCAAATTGCGTGGAAACGCCCCCCACCCCCCACCCCCCACAAAAAAAAAATACAAATAAGTTGAAATAAGAAATCTAGTTAAGATAAAATCTGATTCAATAAATAAACTTCCGACTTCAGATATACACTGGATATATGATGTTAAGATAGTATGTAGTGTTGTGGGTGTGTACTTTTGAAGGGCATTGACATAACACTTATTTTTATAAATAACAGTTGTTAGACATTGCGAAACGGCAAGTAAATAATAATAATAATAATAATCTCATTGAGTTATGTGTACGTGAATGTTTTGAAGAAACTGTAAGATAAGATGACTTTTTGTTAAATATTATTGTTTTTATTGTTACAGAGTCTGGCAAACTGAGAGATACTCCATAGTAGGCACTGTAAACAGAGGACATTTTTGGGATGACAAAGAAAAAATCTGGAAATATTGTTCATCAAAATGTTTTACTTCAATAATACTTTTAGGAGCAGCATTTTATCATAAGGTATATATTATAGATAAAAATCATGATTACTCTGCAAAATGTAGCGTATGGTTACATCAGGCAGCAAAAATAATTAAAAAAATCAAAAGTGTTATAACAGCATTTAGAATTGGAGTCAAAAATAAATTTAACATTCAAGTCAAGATTTGTTTTAAGAAAGTGGGAAAACCGGAGTGCCCGTCACTGCATACTCACACACGAGCAATGTATCTGCATGAACGGATTTCTAATGTAGGCAATATGCAATAGGAGGGACTGTATTCCACAAGATACTGATGTCACTACCTTAGTTGGCTGTATGAGTAAAAGTTTAAGGAATCAAACTTCATAAAGAAAAATTATAACAAAATTTTATTAATACAAACAAAGAACAATTATTTATGTACCAATGTATATTTGTGAGCTACATAAGCTTTTCTCTTCCATGCATATGGGTTTATAACTTATTTAATGTCAGTGAACATCCGAAATTTTCACTATGTTCAAAACAGTTCCAAATAAATCTTCTTTGTAGATGTGATGTTAATATATAACGGTTAGTATTATACTTAGAGCCCGATACACCCTAATTAAATATTAACAGCAAAAGTCAGTTCCTACTTATTGATTCACAATTTCACAAAATGCAAATTCACATGATATAATACGAAATATACGTTCATGATATAAAACACATTAAGTTA
Source organism: Tegillarca granosa (assembly GCA_029721355.1). Classification (NCBI taxonomy): domain Eukaryota; kingdom Metazoa; phylum Mollusca; class Bivalvia; order Arcoida; family Arcidae; genus Tegillarca; species Tegillarca granosa. Next base: position 3,622,041 of record CM056602.1, on the reverse strand, counting down.
ATAAATTATATCTTCAAAACACTGCAATACATTTAACATCTGTAATGATGCGGTATACTTAATTATCTCAAGCTTTGTTCTAGTATTTGTAACCTCTTTATCACCTTGACTGCCTCACTTTACCACCTTATCTAACTTCACTTTTTATTCAACTTTGTTGTCACCTTTTCTCCCCTCAATTGAATAACTGTTTTACCTCTCTTACAACACCGTTATTTCCTCTTTTACACCTTAAATGTATTTCACGGTTTCACCACCTAGCCACATTAAATGTTGACCCTTAAATATGCAAAACGTCTATTCCTTATTGTTGCTCTTGAAACATCAATATGGATATCTCTATTGTCATTTAATATCACATCTTTGTGTCATCTTTATTGAATTCTCTAGGTAAACTTAATTGACAACTTGATTGTTCGTTGTGTTTGCAAAATCACATTTCACATTTTCAGTTAGACTCTAATATGAAGATGACAAAATGTTTCAATAAAAGACGTACCATGATGTCATATACATTAGATTTAAATAATAGAAGTATAAGTTTTTATAACATATTGTGCAAAAAGTGTCTCCATTTTTGTTGATAATTTACCACAAAAATCCAAATTTCATGAAATCTGTGAAATACGTTCCTTTCAAAAACTACACAAGGAAAGTTTGTTTCATTTTCTACGAAATGAAATAAAATTAGAAATAAATAAATAGATAGATAAATAAGTAAGTAAGTAAATAAATAAATAAATAAATAAATAAATAATATTTATACCTATGCTTATGTTCCTGTTTTCGAGATATTGGAAGGATTATCTCCCTACGCCTTGCTTTTTAAATTGCTATTAAAAGATTCTAACCATCAACGTGGCCTTCAACATGACAAGTTTAAAGTATTTTTTGAGTACTAAAGTTAGTAAAACTTCACAAAGACTAGTCTTTTTTATCAAAAAACCTTTTTCTGTTTTTTAATCCTATCATTTTACTTTGTTTTCCTGACAAGATCAGTATTTTAATTTATTGTATGGTTTGTGAATGAATTGAATTGGACACTTTACAAGCTTATTCTGATATGTCTATACACATATCATCATATATTTGTCGCGGTCAATTACACTGAAGAACCGTATGTGACTTCAGTATTGACCGCTGGGTTCAAATGTATACTTATTTTTTCTTTATTCTTTGAACAAAAGCAATAAAAAATTGAAGGTCATGTCCAGAATGCATGCAAACATTTTGTGAACGACCCAAAAGTCTTGAAATTATCAAAAACTGTGCCAAAGTCCCCCAGTATACCAGTAGTATTACCAGTTTATTTGCAAAACTAAACGATAAATTTACAAAAAAATTTCACGATCTTAAATGATTAAAATGAATGAAATAACACTTTATAATAATTCAGAACAGAAAAATATTGATTAATGGTTTAACGGTTATAAACTTGACGGCAAAATTTGTTATGTACAATTATCATTATTGATCAGGTATTTACTTGTTGAACAGAGTCACTTCCCTTGGTGTCGGCACTTGCCTAAAACTCACTCTAAAATTAAGTTGGTTACATATTTTTTGTTATGCACATTTATTTGATGATTGGTACATTGTTTTATCATGACAAATAATAAATAAAATTCGAATGTGTTTTTCCAGAATTATGACAATAAAGGATGAAGTAAATAATCTTAAATATTCTATTAGTTCCGTATGTTTTCTTCAGATGAAGTACACATTTTGTTCCGGTTCATGTTTCTTTTGTCAAGCTACAATCAATAGTTTTTTTTTTTTTATCTTAAAACATCTTTTTTTCTCTCTTTTGAAAGTTTTTTTTTCCGGAACGCTGCAATGAAATGTCATGTTGTACTCCCAAAATGGTTGTTCCTAAAGGTACTTTTATCTAATTATCCAGTTATTTATGTTTTAACGAATAATGTCATTACTCATTATTATGTCTGTATTGTGTATACGATAAAACCTTACTTGGATATTTTCAATCCACTTTGCTTCTTCAGGAGTCTAGCGGTTTGTAGTCATCGGTTTGTCAGTATACAAACTTTGTATTTCCTTTTTTTTTTCAAACAAACGAACATACCCATGGCAAACTATTGAATATCAAAACTGAAACGACACACCATTAACAAAAATTACAAGCAACGTAACCAACGACGGAATTTAAAAATTCGATAATTTTAATAATTTGAGTGGAGACAGTGACAGCGTAATAATTGTGAACCTAAAACAATATGAGTCACTGACAAAAATCGTGGAACATATTTAAATTCACGTGTGCAATGAAAAATGTGTAAATCGGAAATAAACATGCTTTTTAAATGAACCAATTTGTTTTACACAGTTGTAAGACAGTATTTATTTATTTTTACTCATATAAGTTGACATTTGACAATAAACCATAAATTAGAATCTGATAATAAAATCCTCTGAAAGTTTTTTTTTAAATAAGTTATTAATAATAATGCCCTTTATAACAGTAACTTTTTACATTTTCTTCACAACAGTAAAAGATTTTGAAGTAGGTTTTCAGATATTATTATTTTTTCTTTAAGTGCACTTTGTAATGACCCCCTGGTATTCCTAATGCACTGTTCAAAGTGTGATCAGTTCCTGCGGATTTTCAGTACGTTCAGTACTTTGATTTTACTTTTGAAAAATATCAAAACATTTGCATATTTCATTTGATTTGGTGTAGTATTTTGCCTTTCCAGACAAGTTAGCTAATTATCCAATTAGTTTAGGTTTCAATGGCAAACTGGACAATGACTACTTTGTAAAAAGTTTAGGGTTTACGCTTCACATATTAGATACCGGAGAAGAAATGAAATAAAAGTATACGGCCGATATTTCTTGACAAAATTAATAATAAAAAACAAACATTTTAATTCTTACCATTAAGAAACTGAAAAAAGGTCTTTTAGAACTGTGTATATTTTATTGTAGATTTTCAATTATGCATATAGAACATGGATGTCAAAAAAAGTACTAAAATTAGTCGATGAAATTTTTAATTGTGAAGATATAGCCATGAATTTTCTTGTTGCCAACATAACAAAACGGCCGCCGGTCAGGGTAAGTAATTGTTTTTTATACTTTTTTCATTATTGTTTTTATTGCATTGATGGACCTAATTTTTGAAAAAAAATATTTTGTAACAAAAGTAATTTATGTTACTTATAATGCTGTTCAGATTGCAACGCTATGTGGAGTCTAGTTGCTTTAAATGGACTACACTTTAGTTCATCAAAAGATTTATAGCGACTGATCAGATGAATATGTCAGTGAACCTGGGATGAGCAAGGCATTTGGTTTGAGGAGGCCATGGTGACCGAGTGGTCAAAGTGTAAGCCTTCAATTTCGTGGCGTCTAACATTTGTCAGCCGCAAATTAAGTTTTTCTTCTTGCCTTTGGCCTTTACTGGTGGACTGTGTACCAGTTTAATGGATTGTGAGGTCTGCGACATTGCAGGAGAGTGTATTAGCACTCTATAGGTAGCAATATGTGCGCAGGAGTACTATGCTTATCAGAAACACTTCACTTACGCACCACTGGAGCTAATGTGAAGATATATTTTCTCTTAATTAATCAAAGAAAGTCTTAAAACACATAGTTGAAAAATTGCTGATGTGACGTAAAACAACATTCAACCAACCATCCAGTTAGGTTTGAGTCGTAATTACAAGCTTTTTTTTTTGTTTGACTAACAGGTCCCGGTTTCACAATCATTCATAACTAATATTTTCCGGCTTAACTTAAATCTGGCAAATTTGAAACCTTTACGTTAATAATTTTGTTAATTGTTGAGATATTTAGTACTTTAAGGTGTCATTTTGAAGATCACTTCAAGTTTGTAGCATTCCTATTTTGTTTTATCATAAATGTTTATTTGTAACTCAGAAAGAGACTGCTAAAATTTGCTAAATCTAAGTTAAGAAAAATCATAGTGAAGGAATAATTGTGAAACTGGGGCCAGAATCGTTTTCCAGAATTTGTTTTAATTATCTTGTATGTAATTTTTAATTATTTAATTACTAATTTTTTATTTTTAAATGCAGGTTGGTGATCCTGTTAATGCTTACTGCTATGAGTGTAAAACAAACTTAAGTACGAAAAAAGATTATGGCGAAGGCCGTCGAAAATGTATGCAAGTTTTACCGGAGATTTACGGGTTCATGCCTCTAAAATATACGTACTTAACCGTTTCTACTACACAGATGCACATGTGTCCCTTAAATACGTTACCAAATACAACATATCATCATTAACATCAAGTTCAGTTTTATTGGAATAATTGCTTCTTTTAATATTGAAATACAATTTTGATATAACCCACAGTTAACGGAAACATACGGAGATTAACATGTTGCCTTCCCCGAAACAATTTGTTTAATTTCATTTTTCTTCATTCATAGTATGTCTGATGTCATAAAATAAAACAAAATTATTCATTTTAGTTTGAGAGAGAGAGATAGAGAGAGAGAGAGAGAGAGAGAGAGAGAGAGAGAGAGAGAGAGAGAGAGTGTGTGTGTGTGTGTGTGTGTGTGTGTGTGTATGTGTTAGAGAGAGAGAAGACTGTGTGTGTGTGTGTGTGTGTGTTTTGAGGGAGAGATTATGTGTTAGAAAGAGAAAGAGAAGACTCTCTCTCTCTCTCTCTCTCTCTCTCTCTCTCTCTCTCATTCTCTGTATGTGTGTGTGTTATATATTTATTTTAGTTTGGATTTTAATGAGTATATTAGCCTTTCCTCACAAACAAAATATGATAAAAGACTTGTATTGTTAATAGCAATAAAGTTTTAAATAGGGTGAATGTGAGGGAATGATTTCATTATTTCTAATTATATTTTTCTTTTATTCCTTTATTTTTTTTCTATTGTGCCATATAATTATTCAACGAAATTGTTACAGTTATTACTTATTTTTACATGTAAAAATTGGTTCAGGTCCATTTTACTGTTTTTTAGCATTCTGTTAATTAAAAATGAAATAATAAAATTTATTTGATATACTTTTTATTTCACTTGTTTTTCAATGATTTTTATTTATAATTGAGTGTGTTTGTTCTATTGCCAGTCAAGATATTTCTTATTATTTATATTGTTGCCTTGGTAACGGATCAGTGCGATCTAGCCAGCAGGCTAAAGGCAGAATCACAGCGACCTTATCCAGATAGATTCTAGTGATGGAATGTTACGCTCCTGGTATGAAAGTTTGTCTGCGTCAATTCGAGTTTGATTTGCTTAGGGTAACTCGATGGCTTTTTCCAGCAAAAACCTCATGTTTTTATGCCGTTCCTAACATGATCGGATTAACGGAAATAACATTAACTAAGAAGTATATACATGTATATATGTGTGAGAATTACTAGTGTGTATTGTGGTCTGTTATGTACTAACCCGCATTCAGGATACTCTTTGGGAAGGTGCTAGTTGAACGAGTCGGTACGCCACAGACAAGCATACCATTATCCTGGCACCAGGTGAACTATTGTAAAATTTGTCCTCTAAATGAAAATTGCCAGACGAGGAAGCAGTATCTCCATTTTTAGCTCACCTGACCGAAAGGTCATGTGAGCTTATGGCATGGCGCGGCGTGTGTATGTGCGTACGTGTGTGCGTCGTTAACACCTATTTTTGACTTCTCCTCCAAAACTGCTTTACAGATTTCAATGATACTTGGTCAGAAGCATATATGGGCCGGTGCAATTCAGATTTGTTCATTGCGTTGCCATGGCTACCAAAACTAGGTCAAGGTGACCTAGGGGTCCAAAAATCTTAAAAAATCTTCTTCTCCGAAACCGATGATGAGAGAAAAAATCTGATGTAATATTTGGCTTCTCTAGGGTCTTAAGCCTATAGTTTGTTGATTTCGTGAAATTTGGTCGAAAAATGGGTTACGCGTTTTTGCGTTTAATTTTAAAAATTTCGTAAAATGGCTTGAAATTGTTGTAACTTGACTACTTGAACAGAAAATGACATGGGGTTTTCAGTTTTGACTTTTTCTTAAAATAACCTTCAAAATGGGGTCAAGGTCAAAGTTCAAGGTCATGACCTAGTTTGTAATTTTGCAGTTTTAGGCTATTTTCTTCAAAAATTTTAAAGATACATAATATCAAAACATTGTGAAAATGTTCAGAATGACAAAATTAAAAAAAGATACAAAGTTTCGTAACTATATGATAATGCACCTAGGAGTTGTTGCCCCTGAAATGTTATTTTTGCTTATAAAAACTAAAATTGTGCATTAGCTTGATTACTATTAACTTTTTGCAATGGCATATATATTAGAATAATGTAGGTATTGACATGACGATCACTTTGATATATGATTCAAGGTCATACGTTCAAAGGTCAAGGTCATAGGTGCATAAAAAGACTCATATTGTTAATTATCCTGAAACATGTTAACTTTTTGCAAAGGCATATATATTAGAATTTGGTAGGTATTGACATGATTATCATTTTGATATATGACTCAAGGTCAAATGTTCAAAGGCTAAGGTCATAGATGCATAAAAAGACTCAAATTGTTAATTATCTTGAAAACTGTCACCGTTTTTCATAGGCATATATATAAGATTATTGTAAAGATGGACATGACGATCATTTTGATATATGACTCAAGGTCATATGTTCAAGGGTCAAGGTCATAGGTGCATAAAAAGCCAGAAATTGTTAATTATCTTGGAAACTTTTAACTTTTTGTATAGACATATATATCAGAATATTGTAGGTATTGACATGACGATCATTTTGATATATGATTCAAGGTCATACGTTTAAAGGTCAAGGTCATAGATGCATAAAAAGACTGAAATTGTTAATTATCTTGGAAACAATTTAATCTTTTGTATAAGCATGTATATTAGAATATTGTATGTATTTTTGCCAATGATTTTTGCCATATCCTCAGGTGAGCGATAAGGCCCATGGGCCTCTTGTTATGTCTTATGTATGATTAAACTGGGGTTCGAACCCATGACATTTCATTCTCGAAGCGGACCCTCTACACGTTAGCCACAATGTCCGTTTCAGTCAAGAATTTCTATAATTTAATCTTTTAATTAATATCTTGTAAATTTCGTGACAGAATTGAGATGTAAAACCACCTTACGATGATGTTGAGTTATTTATCAGGCTCTGTAATCGATGTTGGGACATTGGACAGGGTCTTGAATTTGTGTCCGGACATAAGACAGATCATGTAGTTGATGACCGGACATTGGACAGGCTATGTAGTTTATGTCCGGACATTGGACAGTCTAAGTAGTTGATGTTCAGACATAGGACAGGCCCTGCAGTTAATGTCCGGATATTGGTCAAGCTTTGTTGCTGATGTCAAGTCATTGGACAGCCTCGAGTCTCCAAGTTGATGTCCAAACAAACAACGGACTCTGTTGTTCATGACTGGACATTTTACAGGGGTTCTGTAATTGATGTCCAGACATTAGAAGTCTTTGTAGGGCATGTCCAGATTGGACAGATTATGTAGTTGATGTCCAGACATTGGACAGACATTGGACAGACTATGTACTTGATGTCCAGACATTGGACAGACTATTAAGTTGATGTCCAGACATTGGACAGACTATGTAGTTGATGTCTAATACTTTCGAATACTTTCCCATCCCAGGTCCAACATTTATTACAGTGTTTGTTTTTAACGTATTCGCGTTTTCATTATATAATTTGGATCTTGCTTTTGTAAGGTCTTCATTTATGTTAACTGATTTTTACACAGTATCTCCAGACTTTCGAAATATTTCCTAGCTTTCATCAGTTTAAGTTTAGCATGGTAGCAATTATTAATTTTGGCGCTGAGTACCTTGTTTCACTGCCATGAGAGCGATTCAGATCGTTAATAGTATTATCCAACTTTGCACGTTTTGCTATGTCGAAGACAATGACATTGGCGGATTCTTCGGAATTCTCTTTAAATCCGGTGTAATGAAGTATTTTGACCCGTGTTGAAAAGTGATCCTGGGACTCATTTTTCAACGTTGAAAATTGAGACCAGCTGTGTTAAATTACGACCCTACCCCGTTAAAAACTGAACCAGATCGTGGAATTTTGATCAGTAGACCGGGTCTAAATTTAACAGGGTAAAACACGTAATACTAATGAATTGATGTTTGTTTTTTAGTTGTTGGGTTTTTTGTGGTTTGTATTGGGGGTTGGGGTTAATGATATAGGTTTCAGCCAATCTGTCATTCTCTCTGTCTACCTGTCCGAACTTAACTCCTCTTACTGCTTTAAAGCACAAAGTATGAAACTTTGTTCGCATATATATATATATATATATATATATATATATATATATATATATATATATATATATATATATATATATATATATATATATATTGTACATGTGCAATGTACAATAATATTTTGGCTGCATTGTATGATTGTTTTAGATTTCATGGCTAATTGAACTTGTCTCTCATTCAAAATTGGCCCTATTAAGTGTACTTTCTTGTCTTGTCGAGCATATTTTCGTTGTATAGTGTAGAACACCATGTTCCTGTTTTTCTATTTAGTCAGTCTACAATCACCTTCCGATTTTCTGTATTAGTAATCATCTCCTCTACAACTTTTGACCAAGAATTCTGAAGACTTGAATATGTTGAGGGCGCGGGCGGGCGTATTCAAATTTTTTCGAATACCAATCGGGACAGATTTATTGTGAGAAGGTTTGTCGCTTGCAGAAGGTTGGTGGTTATTCTTCTCGCACTCTGGCTTTCTCCACCACCCCTGAACTGACCACCTCGATATAAATGAAAGAATCTTGACTGGGGCGTTAAACTCTAATATATAGTGTTCTTAGAAATTCTGAGGAATTCTGATGAAAACCGAATTTCTAAAACTATTCATTAGTCACAATGAATACACCAAAAAAGTAACATTTTGTTAGTACACAATTTCCAAAATACCAATGAGTTCGAAATATTATCATAAAATATTCTCAATAATTTCTAGGAATACTTAAGTAACTTCGATTTTTCCCCAAAAATGAAATAACTGAAAAAGTAACAAATAGCTTTCTCCACTCAATTTTTTTAATTGGTGATCCATTGACAGTGATTTGCATAACAAAATGTTTCTAACGTGCATTCTAACGATGATTAAGGTAAATTTCAAACTAACGACGGAGAAATGACGACTGAAAGTGGTGGAGTTAAATACAACCAGCAGAACCAATAATTCAAATACAAGACCCGAGACCGATACATAAACGCCACGATATAGGCTACACGTGCATGCTACATAATTAATGAATGGTGTGGTTAAACATATTTATGTTACTGTACAGGATGAGATCTCGGGAAATGAATATTTAAACATTGTCCTTCTTGTATTAAATCATATCCCTCTGCACAATTAAAATGCATCTAGTGTTCATAAAAAAATAAAATGACACATTTTATGAAATGGATCGAAACCCACTTTGAGATGGAGAGGTTCAATTGCTATTGATTTTTCATCTACTAACCAAACAATAACTTTAACATACTCAAAATTTTGAAATAAACAACTTTCAGTAAACAGGTGTGAAAAATGGCATAAATATATAGAAAAAATAGGACCATTGTAAAATACTTTGATATACCCGAACAAATATTGACAAACGAGAGTCAATTGTAGTTTGCAATCGGATAATTGTATAATTACCAAATGCATACATTTGCACGAAAGTTTAATGGACTCGGTTTGAAAAAAATCGAGTACCATCTCACGTAATAACACGCGACTTTCGTGAATTAATGCGTAACTTTCGCGAAATAACGCATAACTTTCGCGTAATAACGCGTTACGTTTTATAATGGTAACTTATTTTTTATATGTTCTTTGTGTTGTCCTTTATTGACATGTTTAAAACGTGCGTTTGTGCTTTTACAGTTGACAATATATTTGCTTTGCAAGACTACATCTGAAAAAAGTGCTCTCTAACAGTCGACATAAAAGATCTTAAAGTTGACATGCATTTCTAAAAAGTCGTCACAATCGTTGTCGAGTCGACATTATTATTATTTGACAAGTGAACATTAAATACGACAAGGCGCTAAACATTTGACAAGTCGACATAAAAATCTAACAAGTGATGGCAGACTGTAATTCTGAAACTCTAAAAAAAACCCATTCAACCTATGCCGATCACTCAGTATCATAATAGCGGTTGCTGACAGATATACCGTGTACTATGTCATGAATTACTGATTTGTGTCTGGATTAGAAACACACACACACACACACACACACACACACACACACACACACACACACACACACACACACATAATATATATATGTCCTGTTGAACAACGTCCAGATCATAGACAGATCAAAACTCAGTAGTTTGCGGGGTGGGTCAATATTCAACAGGGTAAATTTTCAACGAAATGAGGTCATAATTTGTCGAGAAAAAAAGTTATCAATCTGTTGAAAAATGACCCCGGGTATAAATTTCACGAATTTTGGTCTCAATTATGAACGTTGAAAAAGCACCCCCGGTTCAATATTCAACGTTGAAAAATGGACCCGAGTCAATTTTCAAACCGGGTGAAAATAATTCATTACATCGGCTATCCGAATAGCGTTTCGTCCGCTATATTGCTCGAGCTGGTCGAGTTCGGCTCTGAACATTTCATTTTCTTGTTGGAGTTTGTTGTTTTCCTCTTTAATAGAAACGTTTTCAGTTTCAAGTTTTTGTTTTTTATTTTCAGAACTATTAATAACTTGTTGAAAAGAGGTCTCTATAACTTGGTTCAGATCTGGTACAATTAGTGAACGAACATCTGAAACACTGCTGTTCTGAGATATGTAAACACCAGATCCTTCATTACTAAAGCTATTTTCTGAATTTCAGAATCTGGAATTGGACTTTGTGTACTCATTATTGTTGATTGATTATTGTTTATGTTAGTGAAATGTCTTCAATGGCGTTTCTTTTTAGGTTTTTCAAAATCTTCTAAATCGACTTCATCAGGGAGATTTGAATTTGACAGAATACATTCATTTTAGAATTTGAATACACTAGATATAACATATAGTGTTTTGTTAGGTGAACTATATTGAACATATGAATTTATTAACGATTAACTGTAGCGAATATGGCGCTTCTGTGCTTCCATAGTAATGGTATGTCATTATATATGGGTATATAAGAGTTATATGCCACTGGGCGTGTTGTTTCTATATTTAGAATACATATACTGGTTTAGCCAGGGTGATTGTGTGACGTAGATGCACGGGTTTTAGTAGAAAATAAGTTCATTCGAGCCATTACTTCTCAAGTAAACAGTTGAATTTTTTCTTTTTATTTAATGTTTTTATTATAATTATAATAATTATTATAATTATCTGTTTTTTGTAGATTATTGGTGGAAAAGACTGACTTTATTATTTTATTGTAAAAATTTTTGACAATAAATACTTAAGTTGTAAGTGGCGCCTCCCATATGAGTGTTTGTTGTTTATTTTATAAATATTTTATGTTCGTTTGAGGAATCGAATTAGAACATAAATGTGTTTTCGCATGATACACACTTGTATACACAGGTAGCAGACAGGTAACGCAGATAAATGTTACGTGTAGCAAGTTATTTCTTTTCTTACGGCCGACCATTTCTATCTATCTCTATTTTCTTCTCTCTATCCTTCTACCTTTTGAAATTGTTTGTACACGTGACATGTTCGACCTTGCACTAGTGTAGGTGCCCGACTTAGATGTCGCCACTATAATTTGCATATGCGGGTATATTTCATGCAATTCATTCAGACAATTGAAATTGTTAGTCTGAAGCTTGTAAGGTTGATGTTTTATTTTTTATATACTCAAACGTTTCTGTGACTGTAGTCACGTGTTATTTTTGGTACCCTATATAAGAGCCGGCCACATGTGCCAGAGTCTCTTTCGGCTGACATTTTTGGGTGAACGTCTGCTTCACAAGTAAGTTTTTAGTTAATTTTGATCTTGATGGCTAGAATCCAGAAACTTGGTATCATGGTTTAAGTATTTATTTATTTTGATACATTTTATTTTGATTTTGATTCTTCTTGATATTTCGCGTCGTTTTTTTTTTTCGCGTGTTATTTTTTTTTTTTTGGGTTGTTTTTTTTTTTTTCCCTCTATTTATTTCATCGCGTTACTTAAACCATGAAGTCAAGATTCACTATTTTTAATATACCCTTGCAATTTTCATTATCATTTTAGGGCTTACAATTTTATTCCTCTTAAAACATTTGTCTGTAATATATATTTTGTAATACGTTTTGTTATCACGTAATGTCATTTTTATTATCTGACCACGTGGCACGTGCGGGCGACGTGTTTGTTTCAGAACATGAATTGATTCATGTGAATTAGATTTGATGTCACACTGGAGTTTTGTAAAGTATTTGACTTATAATACTCTAATAGTTTTCTTTTTATCTCCTTATTTCAATATATTAGAGATAATTTATTTATTCTGTTATGATGTAGTAATTGACTGGTTATATAACAGAAATAATTATTATCTATTGTAAACAACTTAACTAGGAGTATAGAAGAGATTGAATGTGGTAAATTTGATATGTGATAAGTCATCAAATTTAATAATTTGAATAAATATTGCCTTTTTTTTTGTGTAACTGTCCCTTTGTGTAATAAATGTTATTAAAATTCTGTCATATTTACTTTTAATTGCTGTTGGTTTGGTAGTTCGAATTAGATATCTTATTTTTTTTTCTAAAAACATTATACTTAAATTATTTTAAAACATAGTTTAATTTTATATGACATCTTGCTGAACTCCTAGGCCATATATAGCAGTATTAGTTAAGAGACACATTTAGTAATAGGAATTCGAGGTGAATAGCTGAGAGTTTATTTGTGGTCGGTTTTCTCTACTGGTCCCAGAAGTTAACGTATCTATTCTGGTTTTTCTTGTGTTGTTTAATAAACTCTCAGGTATCTCCCTTATAACTTGATATTCTTATACCTCGATTTCTCAACATGAAGTATTCTTTTATGTTATTGGTTTAGACCCATGTCAAGCTTATCGGATACTTATTTGAGTATTTAATTGAAATATTCATTTGAGATCGACCTACAACCCTGGTCTAGATTGATTCGGTATTACTAATTTCATGTTAGAAATTTCTGTTGTTCATCTACATTAGAATTCGAACCTCGTTAGTTATTGATACATTTCTAAAAGGAATGACTTACCCACGTCTTGTTTAGACGTTTTCTTGTGAGATTGATTGAATTTAAATTCATAATCTCCCATACACGTTACATAAATACATGTATACTATATAGGTGTGTTATGAGTTGTTTTCACATTCCTGCCGTGAATAATGATTTTGTAAATATTTCAAATATGATTTACTCACAAATTCATCTTTAGTATCATAGTGTTTCTAAATTGTGTCCTTACCCATCTGTATCATCCTTACAGAAAACAACACTTCTTAAGTGTGCTTTTTTCACATTTTCCTTATTTTTACAAAGAAAAACACAACTAGCCACTTTGGCGCATGCGTAAATTCAATGTCCAGGCCCCGTCAATGTAGTTGATGTCCAAGCATGTCTTGACATTGGACAGGCTACGAAGTTGATGGCCAGACATTAGAACTCTTTGTTAGGCATGTTCAGACATTAGAAGTTTTTTGTAGGCCATGTCCAAACAATGACCAAGCCCTGTCAATGTAGTTGATGTCCAGACATTGGACAGTCTAAGTAGTTGATGTCCAGGCACTGTACACTCTATATAGTTGATGTCCAGACACTGGACAGACTATATAGTTGATGTCCAGACATTGGACAGTGTGTGTAATTGATATACAGGCACTGAACAATCTATGAAGCTTATGTCCAGGCACTGAACAGTTTATGAAGTTGATGTCCAGGCATTCGACAGACTATGTAGTTGATGTCCAGGCATTGGACAGACTATGTAGTTGATGTCCAGGCATTGGACAGACTATGTATTTGAAGTCCAGGCATTGGACAGACTATGTTGTTGATGTCCAGGCACTGAACAGACTAATATCCAGGCACTGACTACACTGTCTGTGTAGTTGATGTCCAGGCATTGGACAGACTATGTAGTTGATACGTCCAGACACTGAACGGATTATGAAGTTGATGTCCAGGCACTAAACAGTTTATGTAGTTGATGTCAAGGCACTGAACAGTCTATGTAGCTGATGTCCAGTGTCTGGACAGTCTATGTTATTTATGTCCAGGCACTGAACAGACTATGTTGTTGATGTCCAGTCACTGAACAGACTATGAAGTTGATGTCCAGACATTTGACAGACTTTGTTTTTGTTGTCCAGAAATAGGAAAGTTTGTTATTGATGTTAAACCACTGGACAGTCTATGTAGTTGATGTCCAAACATTGGACAGTCTATGTAGTCGATGTCCAGACACCAAACAGGCTATGTTGTTATGTCCAGACACTGGACAGATTATGTAGTTGATGTCCAGGCACCGGACAGTCAATATTGATTTCCAGGAACTGGACAGTCTATTTAGTTGATTATCAGGCACTGGACAGACTATATAATTGATGTCTAGACATTGGAAGCCTATGTAGTTGATGTCCAGACATTGGACAGTTTATGTAGTTGATATCCTGGCACTGAACAGTCTATGTAATTGATGTCCAGGCACTGGACAGTCTATAAAGTTGATGTCCAGGCACTGGACAGACTATGTAGTTAATGTGCAGACATTGGCCAGTCTATGTTGTTGATGTCCAGGCACTGGACGGACTATGTAGTTGATGTCCGGACATTAAACAGTTTATGTAGTTGATGTCCTGGCACTGAAGAGTCTATGTAATTGATATCCAGGCACTGGACAGTCTATTTAGTTGATGTCCAGGCACTGGACAGACTATGTAGTTGATATTCAGACACTGGACAGTCTGTGTAGTTGATGTCCAGGCACTGGACAGACTATGTAGTGGATATTCAGACATTGGACAGACTATGTAGTTGATGTCCAGACATTGGACAGATTATGTAGCTGATGTCCTGGCACTGAACAGTCCATGTAATTGATGTCCAGGCACTGGACAGTCTTTTAAGTTGATGTCCAGGCACTGGACAGACTATGTAGTTGATGCTGAAACATTGGGCAGTCTGTATATGATGTCCAGGCACTGGACAGACTATGTAGTTGATTTTCAGACATTTGTCAGTCTGTGAAGTTGATGTTCAGGCACTGGACAGACTATGTAGTTGATGTAGTTGATGTTCAGACATTGGACAGCCTATGTAAATGAAGTCCAGTATATATATATATATATATATATATATATATATATATATATATATATATATATAATACAAATACCAGTTAATTTTGATGTGCCAGATGTGCACATTTCGGAAATTTATTCCTCATCAGTGACACTAAGACCGAAAAGTTTGAAACATAAAAAGTATAAGCCAAACAGTTGAAAATAGTGAATCTAAAGTTTCAAAATTATATAAATCCAAATCCAGCTAAGGAATGCTCTCTCTATATATACATAAAGAAAAATCAAACTAAAACGAATATTTCTGTTATGGAAATTTTATATATAGAAAAATAGAAAATAAAATTCACAAATAACAATACGTTTTATATATACGCGTAATTTAGATTGATTGAAACCTATTTTTAAATACCTTTAAAAATGAACATGTTTAAAATAACAACTAATGATTTAATGGCAAATAAATTATTGATTACCTATGTAACAAGACAAACACTGACACTTTTAAAATGTCAATAATTTCTTTTATTATTTAATATCAAAATTGCTACATAACACGAATTTCTGCAATGTTTCTATCAACAACCTTTAGTCTTGGTTTGACAGAAATTTCATTTCCGGAGAGTATCGGAATTTTTTCAATAATATTAAGAAAAAAAAACTTTGAATTTTCGAATGATAAAGAGTGATGTAAAAAAGATATCACCTTCCAGGGTTTAACACGTGATCTGTAATCAGACTTACAAACCCTTCAATTTTAATAATAAATCATACATATTGTGAAAAAATGACAAATTTTGCTGCAAAAAACGAAAGCTACCCCCCATCCCACCCACGGGATTTCTATAATGCAGAGTATATTAAAGTTTTATTAAACATTCCTATGTAGTTTTAGGGGTCTCACTTACATTAATGTTTATAAAATATATCTCAAAACACATAGCTCTTGATTTACCGTCCTTTCCACGGTACACACAAAATGGGTTTGCGTGACTCCAAAATATACGAAATCCTTGATCGTATAAATCTCTAAAAAAAGGTAATTTTCCTTTATACCAAGGATTTGTATCGTCGACTATTCTAGGTGTATGTATTTCAAATGCAAA
This sequence comes from Tegillarca granosa, assembly GCA_029721355.1. Classification (NCBI taxonomy): domain Eukaryota; kingdom Metazoa; phylum Mollusca; class Bivalvia; order Arcoida; family Arcidae; genus Tegillarca; species Tegillarca granosa. The sequence continues at coordinate 3,605,678 of CM056602.1, read as the reverse complement.
TTGTCTTATATTTTTCATTACACCGCTAGATATCATTTGAGGGACAGAGCCCCACTCACTAGATTCGACATCCATCTTCATAAAATCTACAATTTTCTGAAATAAGAAAAAAAAATTTACTTTAATGTATAATATCAAATTGGTTTGATAAAACTTCAACTATTTTTATACACTCATTACATGTATTTTGTACTTGTAAAGTGATTTTACATGTAAATTGTATGTTAATAGGACATATTTTATAGTGTTTCAAAAGCCTCTAAAGCTGGTTGTTAATATATTTTAATAATGTGAATTTAAATTGTATATAAACTGTTTTTATATAACTTTTGGCACTGGAACTACTACTAAAAGTATCACTAAAATAAAAAAAAAACATCACCGTCTTCAAAAATATTTGATGTCTTCATCAATTGTTTTTATTGTAACAGCTGTTTGACTTAAATTTAAATTCTCTCTCTCTCTCTCTCTCTCTCTCTCTCTCTCTCTCTCTCTCTCTCTCTGTTGGAAGCCATATTTGCAAAAGCCTATCTCACATTATATAACAAAGTTTCGTTTATCTAGTCAAGGTCTATGTGTATTGAAACAAGTAGATTTTACAACATAAGGTACTGCGCTTTATGAAATAGACATGGGTCTGTTATTCTTATTTAACCATTGAACAGCATTAGCGCGTTATGTTTGGTTTGCCTGGCAAAGCTATGTCATTTATAATCCAATAACTGTCATAGCTATGCTGTTCAATGGTTATATTTACATTATATTAATTTTTAATTAATTTTTTTGAATTTTTCACATCAATTTGAATTTTCCCGCCTTCAACGAGAAGCGGGGTCAATTATTGGAACAGCGTAACAATGTAAACAAAATATAGTACAACATGAAAAAACATGGAACTCGCAAAAATCATGAAATTTTTTATTAACCATCACATTGTTTTGCACATTTTATATAAAACATCAATTTAGTCACTTTCATAGCAATTTTACATTTTAAAAAAAAAAAAAAACAAAAAAACCGAATTTCCTAAGGCGGATGACGAACAAGTGAACAGTCTCAAAGATTGACACGAAAATGATGTCTCACTCTCGCTGTCATTTTTGGAAATTTAAAAGTGCAGTGCGAGAAATTGGATTCTACGAAGAAACCAGGAGTGAATTAATTGGATGACGGAAATGTAATCTGCTTTGCAAAGTCATAGTTTCTGTCATTATTATTCGTAGAACTTGTGGAACTGACCACATGATGCGACCCAGACCCATTTAGGCGCGGTACAACAGCTGATTCAGTGTTTAAATTTTTTGCAGGTTGAGTTAATTCTGACAATGTGTTACTATGACGTTTTTTCTGTTGTCTTGAGACAGTTCTGTTGGAAGATTGGGAGAAGCTTCTCATTTATGGTTCGACATAAACAAATTTGTGCCGAGCTTCGTACCCCCAGGTCATTGAGATGCTGAATGGCCGTCACCCGCAAACAGCGAGGAGTGTATTTAGTTTCAACTTTTGCAGCATGGCATATGTCGGATAAAAACGGGCAAATGTGCGTTTTAAAAGTGGTTTGAACATGAACCATATATCAGACTCTTCAGGACCAGACATGGCTTTTTATGATATTGATTGAACAAACTTTGGGATTTTTGTCAGTTTTATCGAAGCACTGGAAACAGCGGTTTAACATTTTTACAGGACAGTCGACCGTCTCAGTTGCATATATATTCTTTTTTAAAATCTGCTATTTTCGTCTGTATGGGATATCTCCCCTCAGAAATTTTTTGGTTGTATTTTATGTTTTTAAGTTGCATATTCTCCAGATTCGTCAATGTGAAACTCGATTATGACTGTGGTTTTAACTGTTGGTGAAATTCCATAGCTCGGGAAATAAAATTTATAGAACAGATGGTACCATACACACTTTTTCAGTATTATGGGAGAAATTAGGATACTTTTTAGATGATTGGAAATTTTCCGTTGTGTATTTAATTCAATGTATATTTTAAAATTAATAAATATTTTTTTTCTCAGGCTGTGTTGTTGTTTTGTTATGAAACTTCTTAAAAATAGTCCAGAGAGTGAAATATTCATACGCATAGTTTAATGATCATGTGATCAATGTCAGTTATTGTACCGTATTTGCCACATGTCTCAAACATGTTTTTAAAATAGAGTTGCAAAGCAAATGTAAATATATTTATATATGAACCAATTATGTAAAAATAGTCTTTAATTTTTTTCACATAACACATTCGTGAATTTTATAATTACTCAGTGAAAAACAGTTCATATTAGATAATTTTAAAATTGATAATATTTTCACAGACAATTCACAATGTTTTAGACTATTAATTAATGTCAAAAATTATTTAAATAGATGTGATAATCTTCTGATATAAATTTTAGTTACCCCTTTGTGGCCTGTTTCCTCCATCATTGTCTCAAATGTTCTCATTCTCCAGCTCCCTCTTTGACCGTTTTTATCAGATATACCGGTTGCATAAAACATCACGTTTTTGGAATGCCGGTGGTCTGGTTTTCTCATGCTAAAATTGATTTTGGAAAATTCATCTTAGACACATTTTGATGTAAGTTATGGGCGATTTTATCTTTAAACATACATTTAAGAAACACATACTGTGTATTCTAATGCCTTCGAGTAGTCCATTCACCTACTTACACATATGACGCTAGGCCATTCAACTACCTAACACATATAACACTGGGCCATTCACCTACTTACACATATGACGCTAGGCCATTCAACTACCTAACACATATAACACTGGGCCATTCACCTACTTACACATATGACGCTGGGCCATTCAACTACCTAACACATATAACACTGGGCCATTCACCTACTTACACATATGACGCTAGGCCATTCAACTACCTAACACATGTAACGCTGGGTCATTCAACTACCTAACACATGTAACGCTCGACCATTCAACTATCTGCCACATGTAACGCTTGATCATTCATCTTCCAAACACATATAACACTGGGCCATTCACCTACTTACACATATGACGCTAGGCCATTCAACTACCTAACACATATAACACTGGGCCATTCACCTACTTACACACATGACGCTAGGCCATTCAACTACCTAACACATGTAACGCTGGGTCATTCAACTACCTAACACATGTAACGCTCGACCATTCAACTATCTGCCACATGTAACGCTTGATCATTCATCTTCCAAACACATATAACACTGGGCCATTCACCTACTTACACATATGACGCTAGGCCATTCAACTACCTAACACATGTAACGCCGGGCCATTCACCTACCTAACACATGTAACGCTGGGTCATTCAACTACCTAACGCATGTAACGCTCGACCATTCAACTATCTGCCACATGTAACGCTTGATCATTCATCTTCCAAACACATATAACACTGGGCCATTCACCTACTTACACATATGACGCTAGGCCATTCAACTACCTAACAAATGTAACGCTAGGCCATTCACCTATCTAACACATATGACGCTAGGCCGTTCACCTACCTAACACATGTAACGCTAGAACATTCAACTACCTAACACATGAAGCAAGGCCATTCACCTACCTAACAAATGGAACGCTAGGCCATTCAACTACCTAAACATATCGCTAGGCCATTCAACTAACTAACACATGTAACGCTAGGCCATTCACCTACCTAACACATGTAACGCTAGGCCATTTAACAACCTAACGCATGAAGCTAGGCCATTCACCTACCTAACACATATGACGCTAGGCCATTTACCTACCTAACACATGTAACGCTAGGCCATTCAACTACCTAACACATGTAACGCTGGGCCATTCAACAACCTAACGCATGAAGCTAAGCCATTCAACTACCTAACACATGTAACGCTAGGCCATTCAACTACATAACACATGTAACCCTAGTCCATTCAACTACCTAACACATGTAACGCTGGGCCATTCAACTACCTAACACATGTACTGCTGGGCCATTCAACTACCTAACACATGTAACGCTGGGCCATTCAACTACCTAACACATGTACAGACAGGCCATTCAACTACCTAACACATGTAACGCCGGGCCATTCACCTTCCTTACACATGTAACGCTAGGCCATTCAACTACCTAACACATGTAACGCTAGGCCATTCAACTACCTAACACATGTAACGCTAGGCCATTCAACTACCTAACACATGTAACGCCGGGCCATTTAACTACCTAACACATGTAACGCTAGGCCATTCACCTACCTAACAGATGTAACGCTGGGCCATTCAACAACCTAACACATGTAACGCTGGGCCATTCAGCTACCTAACACATGTAACGCTGGGCCATTCAACTACCTAACACATGTAACGCTGGGCCATTCAACTACCTAACATATGTACAGACAGGCCATTCAACTACCTAACACATGTATCGCCGGGCCATTCACCTTCCTTACACATGTAACGCTAGGCCATTGAACTACTTAACACATGTAACGCTAGGCCATTCAACTACCTAACACATGTAACGTTAGGCCATTCAACTACCTAACACGCGTAACGCCGGGCCATTCACCTTCCTAACACATGTAACGCTAGGCTATATAACTACCCAACACATGTAACGTTAGGCCATTCAACTACCTAACACATGTAACGCTAGGCCATTCAACTACCTAACACATGTAACGCCGTGCCTTTTAACTATCTAACACATGTAACGTTAGGCCATTCAACTACCTAACACATGTAACGCTGGGCCATTTTACTACCTAACATATGTAACGCTAGGCCATTCAACTACCTAACACATGTAACGCTAGGCCATTCAACTACCTAACACATGTAACGTTAGGCCATTCAACTACCTAACACACGTAACGCCGGGCCATTCACCTTCCTAACACATGTAACGCTAGGCTATATAACTACCCAACACATGTAACGTTAGGCCATTCAACTACCTAACACATGTAACGCTAGGCCATTCAACTACCTAACACATGTAACGCCGTGCCTTTTAACTATCTAACACATGTAACGTTAGGCCATTCAACTACCTAACACATGTAACGCTGGGCCATTTTACTACCTAACATATGTAACGCTAGGCCATTCAACTACCTAACACATGTAACGCTAGGCCATTCAACTACCTAACACATGTAACGTTAGGCCATTCAACTACCTAACAAATGTAACGCCGGGCCTTTTAACTATCTAACACATGTAACACTGGGCCATTCACATCTCACACACATATGACGATATAAGATACATATATGTTGTGTCGTTTTTTTAAATGGTGACTGGGTAAATTAAGTCCAACGAGTTCAAAATTCTCGTGTTTTTAATAACTGGAAGTAAATACAGTACAGGCCTGTCGAAAGTTAAACACTTTAGTGCCGAATTAGTGCCGACTCGGCAGCTCGTCTCGGCCCCTCGACAGTTATCTCTCGGCCAATAGTAATCTACAGCTCGGCACCTTTTCGGCAGCTACTGTCAATCGCTAGGCTGTTTTTCGGCCACTTTTCGGCTGCTCGGCACTTTTTCGGCTGCTCGGCTCCTTGGCACTTTTTCGGCCACTCGACCCCTTGATCGTTAGCTAGAAAACATCAGTTCTGTAAACATGCCTGCAGTTACACATATATCGCCATATTTTAGAGAGAAAATTGTGTGATTATCTAACTCTGGAGTAAGTCAAAGAGAGATATTTATTTATTTATTTATTTATTTATTTATTTATTTATTTATTTTAAATTTATTATTATTATTTTCTAAAGTTCTTATCATTATCGAATGATATATTTTATTATTTTCATATATACAATTAAACATTAATCTCTCAGATGTTAATTGCTAGACCGCCGAGTCGTGGACAATTCAAGGTGCCGAGGAGCCGAATGAGAAGCCGAGACTCGGCTACCGAGTGGCCGAGCTGTAGACAGTTCCAGTTGCCGAGGGGCCGAGAGTTGGCAACTTTCGGCCACTAGTTGGCCACAGCTCGGCCCCTCGGCAGCCGAGTCCCGGCTACTTTTCGTCAGCTCAGTGTTAAACTTTCGACAGGCCTGTACTGTACGTGTATATAAGTAGGATAAAAATGACTTTTTGTATATACCCGAACAACACCAATGGTACCAGTGGAACTATTTAATGAATGCTTTCCACCTGATTTTAGTCATTACGTCACGTAACTGCACCCTTTTATACTAAAGTTATGAGGCTAAATAGCGGGTCTAACAAAGGTTCACATAGTACAAAATTTTAGCTATTGTAAATATTTTAAAATGGTTTTAATCCTACTGAAGATACAAAAACAAGTAACAAACGTACCTCGGGTCATATGCGAAAATTTTACATCCATAAGTCTTAGCCATATCATCGTCAAATGAAAAGTCGTTCGCGATGCTGTAAAAATAAAAAAAAGTATCAAAATTAGCCTAAGGTTCCTTATATAGAACACAAAAAGAGCATTATAACTGTAACATAAAAATAAATAACCTGTCTTTTTTCCTTGGTAAAATTAAAGCAAAATTATTATATTCATCTTCAAGTTATCCATTATTATTACGCGGTAAAATTATTTAAGTTTGAAAATGCAAATTTGTATGATACTGATGTAACTCAGGTTTTAGGTTAAAAGCGCGCTACGGATCACAGAGAAATAAGTACCCGGGTGGTTTAAAGCGCGCTGCGTATCACAGGGGAATTAGTACCCGGATGGTTTAAAGCGCGCTGCCGCCGGGATCACAGAGAAATTAGTATCCGGATGGGTAAAAGCGCGCTGCGGATCACCGAGAAATTAGTACCCGGATGGTTTAAAGCGCGCTGCGGATCACAGAGAAATTAGTACCCGGATGGTTTAAAGCGCTCTGCGGATCACAGGGAAATTAGTATCCGGATGGTTTAAAGCGCGCTGCGGATCACCGAGAAATTAGTACCCGGATGGTTTAAAGCTCACTACGGATCACAGGGGAATTAGTACCCGTATGGTTTAAAGCGCGTTGCGGATCACAGCGTCTCAAATGCCTATGGTTTAATACCACTCGGGCAGACCTAAGTTTTTCATTTCGTTTGCTGATGGTCAATTGTTTCCTCCGGGCATTTTTTTCTGCAACACCTTTTAGAATTTAATGCCTTAATAAAAGTGAAAGAATCTTAAATGGGACGAAAAAAATGTTCTCAACTTAACTTGATCGTACATTTATACAAAATGTAACATACCCAATCGAGTATACCAAACAGTCATTCCGTGGTCTATACATAGCATCATGACATACGTCCCAGCCGCCATCAGGTATGTTACCAATACGAACGATCTCTTTACACGGTATTTGTACAGAATAGATATAACTGAAAAATATAAAGCCATAATTGAATAAACTTAATAATTCAAAACTAGCACATGAAACAGATATTCCAATAGTTTATACTTCAATATTTTATATCCGCTTATGGTCAATGATCTCCCTTTAACTGTACGATAATCTAACAAATACATACGAGTAATTACAACAAAGGTTTGTAGATAAAATCATTCCTTTTTTAATCTTAAACACAATATATGTTGAAAAATGTGTCTATTAGAGTATTTTCTACATTGGTTGAAGCTATATATTTAATATATTTAAATTTAAAGAAGAAACTTTGAAAAATGTGTCTGTTGGAATATTTTCGGATTTCTCTCGGTATATGTTAAAGTTCCATATTGATAAAAGCTTTATTTAAAATATTGAACAATGCAACAGTTGGAGTATTTTATCAAAACGAACAGGTTCTCTCTTTCTCTCTCTCTCTCTCTCTTAAAAAATAAATAAATAAATAAATAAAATAAATAAATAAATATATAAATAAATCATAAAAAATTGAACATGTTATAAAAACATGTAAAAATGTTAGGTTATTCTTGTAGAAGCCATATTAAAAATTCATAAAGAAACATTAAAAATGTGTCTGTTTTAGCATTTTCTCAAAATTCTCAAATTCTCAAAAATTTTGACCAAAAACCATTTAAACGTCAGCTGTTTTACCCCTGCAATCATAATTAAAATGCACAATTAATTCGGTTGCAAATTTAATTCGAATAGCAGCTTTAATTTATTTACAGACTGTTGGACTTTAACACAGAAACTGAACATTTTATTTCACGCAGACGCCGATGACGCAAAGTAAACCAAAGTCTCGAGGTTTAGCGACCCGTCGTCAGGCGACATAAAAACAAAACACACCCCTTAAACTAACACAAGACTTTACGACTTGAGAATAATGTACAAGTTCTTTCTGGAGAACAAAAATGTGTAGAAAAAAACCCACAGGTCCATGCACATATGATCTCCATATATGATTGATTAACCAAATAATGGTAGTATGTTTAGCTATTTTTAATGTTTTCAACCATTTTTTCTGTATCCTGCTTGTGATTTGGTTGTCCTTGCTGTTTGTCAAGTACAGTATCTTTTACCATTTCAATTCTTTTATCGTGTTTAGTTTCAGTTTGATATGATTAAATGTAAGCAAACACAATATATTCAACATAAGCCAAAAGATTAACATTTCAGTTGAAATGCTATTGATATATTCAATACTAGTGGACATTTACTGCAAAATCGGTTTCCAATTTTGGTTGGCCTTGGAAGCCGAGTGGTTTAAGTGCGCGCTTTAGAATCAAAGTGTCTCTCACCACCTAGGTTTAAATCCGCTCTGTTAGATCATAGAGAAAATTGTCAGTTTGCTTGCTGAAGATCGGTGGTTTTCCCCGGTCGGGTACTCCGGTTTCCACTACTATTTCAAAACTGATCGACTCTATGTAAGTAAACGATTCTTGACAAGGGCTAAAACGCCGTTACTCAACTCATCTTTTAAAGTTTGGAATATCATACTAAGTAATAAATACATCTAAGTTTCTTTACTTTGTATTTTCTTGTATGGCTTTTGTGTTTTTAACTTGTATTATTTCAGATTAATTTTTTTCTTGTATATTAACAAGAATATTGACAATATGTAGTGAAAAGTAATAAAATACCGACCGGTTAAACAGCTCTCCGTATTCCCGAGGCTCCAATTGACTAAATTCTGGTTCCTTCGGAATTACTACAGGTGATGGACGGTTCATAATCCGTATCTATAAAAAAAATAACGTCTGTGATACAGTAATTTAAAAAAAAAATCAAAAAAATTGTGATACGGATGTTTTCTAGAAAAGCAAGCCTTTTTTCGTGTAAAGATTAGTTTTAGTTGAGCAAGTTTTTTTTTGCGTTGCTGATATTTTCTAGTAGAGCAAGGCTTTTTTATGTTGCTGATATTTTCTGGTAGAGCAAGGCTTTTTCGTGTTGTAGATATTTTCTGGTAGAGCAAGGCTTTTTTATGTTGCTCATACTTTCTAGTAGAGAAAGGCTTTTTCGTGTTAAGGATGTTTTTTGGTAAAACAAGGCTTTTCGTGTTAAGGATGTTTTCTAATAGAGCAAGGCTTTTTCGTGTTTAGATATTTTCTGGTAGAGCAAGGCTTTTTTATGTTGTTGATATTTCTAGTAGAGATAGGCTTTTTCGTGTTAAGGATGTTTTCTAATAGAGCAAGGCTTTTTTATGTTGTTGATATTTTCTAGTAGAGATAGGCTTTTTCGTGTTAAGGATGTTTTCTAATAGAGCAAGGTTTTTTTATGTTGTTGATATTTTCTAGTAGAGAAAGGCTTTTTTGTGTTAAAAATTTTTTCTAGTAGAGCAAGGCTGTTTGTGTTGTTGAAATTTTCTGGTAGAGCAAGGTTTTTTTGTGTTGTTGATATTATCTAGTAGAGCAAGGCTTTTTTGTGTTGCTGATATTTTCTGGTAGAGAAAGGCTTTTTCGTGTTAAGGAAGTTTTCGAGTAGAGCAAGGCTGTTTGTGTTGTTGAAATATTCTGGTAGAGAAAGCCTTTTTTGTGTTGCTTATATTTTCTAGGAGAGCAAGGCTTTTTGTGTTAAGGATGGTTTCTAGTACAGGAAGGCTTTTTCGTGTTAAGGATGTTTTCTAGAAGAACAATGCTTTTTCGTGTTAAGAATGGTTGCCAGAGTGTGTTACTTAAAATGTTTAGACCTCGATTTTCAAGTATTTTAAGAACGAGATGATTTTAACGATACCGAACTTATGATTTTGATTAGATTCAAGGTATTCAACAAAGTTTGAAAGGTCAATAATCTACTGATTTAACTGACTTATGTTTTAACTCAAATAATCATTAACATTATCACTGTTATAACAAAACTCGGAAAATCAATTTTTAAAGATATTGATAATTAATACAATGAATATTGATGTAACAGATATGCAGTATAATTATGACATACGGTATTTGTTTATAATTATTATTATTATTATTGCATATGAATGCTAAAATCATGCAACTGTTAATGAACATTGCATTAGTGATGGTTCTAAATACAAATAGTTAAAAAAATCAGTATTAAGATCAAGTCATTAAATGAAATTACTACATAAACTTAAGTTAAAATCGAAAAAAAAACCATAAATTATCTTTTTACAAATTGTTAATTATCTCCCTTTAACCATCAAAATACTTAGAGATGAATATGTTTGACCGTGTTTTTTTTTGTTTTTTTTTTTTTTTTTTTGAATTCTTATTTCCTGTTAGGTAATTCAAGAGTATACTCCAATTTTTCTTTCCATAAACATACATTTTTGAAGTCAAGATACCGATATATTTAAAGTCCTCATTGTAACCATAGCAACAATACGTTATATAATTGTCTTTTCAGTCCCGGTGACTTATATATCAGGTGTTCCAAGT